>MU277778.1:0-42537 GCA_022385805.1 Pilatotrama ljubarskyi
AAGTGCTCCACAGGTAAGCTGAGCCTAGCGGGCTTTCCGCTGCGTGCCAAGCCCTGCTCAACAAAAAATCAGCGAATAAAGTCGACTGGCTCACGCCGAACGGGCGCTAAAGGAGCGCTTAGCAGGCCGTAACTGTTGATGGCCTCACGGCCGGGCTCAGGCCTGACGAAACGAAAGCCGGGCCTGCAAGCCCTTCAGGCCGCTCACCAAGGCCCGGCTCGGCTCGGGCTTCGAGGGCTCGGCTTGGGAGCTTCGACGGCCTCAGGCCGGGCCCAGCACATCACTACTCTTGGCTGCTGCTGGCAGACATGAGTCATGCGCAGACTCGAGCTGGGAGCCTCAATTGCCATCGCTAGGACGGCCCTATGCTGTGACATGCTCAGAATGATTCTGCCCTGCATTGAGGCGGCGCTGCTTCGACCGACGGCTCTGGTCATTGCTTCACTGCGCAACACTGCCCACTGTCTACAACTACAGATACGCATCAAGATTCCCTACGTTCCTCACAGATTGCGATTATCGCTGTCCGTGTACTTGCTTGATGACTCCGGTCATGCATACCATGGGTGTTTACCCGTGCTTCCGCTGGCATGAAGATACCGAGCAGTGGGGACGGCGAGGTTCGACGACACAGACTAGGCTCGAGCGGCTATCATTGAATATTGGCCCCCGGGGTGCACAGCTTGCGGTCCTCGAGTCTCGGTCCGAGCTCAGTAAACGCCCTTTGTACCACCACCCATGTACCACCTCGGTCCGCTGGCACGCTAAACATGCTGACACCTCGGTGAATGCCCGCCTGGTTGGGTGCGTTTTCATATCATTCTATTGCCTCACGACTCGCCATATCGATGTTCAGGTCTGCGTTCGCAGCATTCACGCACCTGTCGAGTCCTCCAGAAAGCGAGGACCTCGGGACAGCATTCGAACAATTATGCAATGGGAGATATAGTCGTTCAAAACAAGACCCTCGCCTCAGCCCCCCGCGGGCCCTGGACGCAGGGATGGGTGGAGAAATGTGCAAATGCACAGCTTTGACAGGAACAACGAATGAGGCACAGTTCCGTCGAGCCCTGACAGGCTTTCCTCCCCTCTCGGTCTTCTACCCCCGGGCCGAGGAACAGTCAACAGAAACATATCATGGTATCCCGCGCGCGCGACGTCTCATATTTTTCGCAGGCGAATGGGACTTCTGTGCCTGCGGATAACAGCCTGTGCTGAATGGCGTAGAGTATATAGGCCCAGCAACTTGCATGTCAAGTTTCCTTACACCCTGTCCTTCTCTCCTTCCGTCTCCCAATCTCTGTCGGGCTTCTCCTTCTGTCCTGCTCTTCTCTCTTTGGTCTCTCCTACCCACCCAGTCTCGTTATGAGCTCGTCAGGTGGGTTGACGTCGCCTCACTTGTCGCACACCCGAAGGACTCATGATGACTGGGAAGGCTCGACAACTGCAGATCATCTCAACCTATATGGTTACACACCCACAAGGAGCGTCTGCATAATTTTTGTTATCCTCTACTCCGTCTCCACCCGTGCGTATGTTAAGCAGACCCCGAGCGTGACCACGCTAACTGTTCCATAGTCCTCCACATCTGGCAGTCGACCCGCTCTCGCGCATGGTGGCTTCTTCCGACGATTGTACTGGCGGGGTCTGCTGAGATAGTAGGATGGGTTGCGCGGACGATATCTTCGAATGACCCTACAGTTCGAATGCCTTACATTATCCAGTACGTTCAGCTAAATCCGCCTCCGTCGCTTTGCTGCTCACTCGCGAGACAATTGACCAGAGTATCAATCCTGGTCTTGGCGCCGACACCCCTTGTCGCTGCGCTGTTCATTGGGTTCGGACGAGTGTCTGACAGGCTCGGTGCCGAGTACAGTCGTCTGAGGCCTCAGCTGTGTGAGTCCTCCCGGAACTACGCCTCCGAGTAACTCTGACCCTCCGCTCCTAGACTCCAAGATCTTCCTCACATGCGTATGTCCCATCGCGTCCTTCTTGTGCACAAACCTTCCTCTGACGTAGAACAGGATATCACATCCTTGATGATCCAAGGCGGCGGTGGCGGTATCGCTGCAGGGGCTACCAACGATCCGTCTAAAATTCGCCTTGTGAGTAGAACCATCCCCGGGTCACGCGTAGGACGAGAACCCAACTGAGACTGTTCCTTCGCTTCGCAGGGCAGCAACATCATTCTGGGCGGCCTATTCATCCAGATCAGTGTGTGCAACCATCTGCAGTGCTGGCGAGACGACGGCCTGACCGCTCCTATCTAGTCGCGATGACTATATTCGTCGCTTGCATGTGCGAGTATGCATACAGGCGAGCAACGGACCGGCCCTTCAGGAAGCCGGAAGTTATGAGCTACCGCGAGGCCGGAGTGCCTGCTATCCGCCGCATACTCACTCGGCCCATGAAGATGCTCATCGCCGGCATCTGTCTTGCCACCATCTTCATCTACATTCGGTGAGCTGAATGGCCCTTGCCCACGGCAGTGATGCTCGATACTGATGCCGCCAACTCCGACAGATCAGTGTACCGTATAATCGAGTTCCTGAACGGGTTCGACGGGTCCATCGCTCACAATCAGACGCTATTCGGTGAGTCAGGCCATATAGCGGACTCGATGGTCTGCTGATATTCATCTCGGTCCCGCAGACCTCTTCGATGGCATGCTTGTCACACTGGCCATGTACACGCTGAACGTCATGCACCCTGGGCAGCTCCTGAAGGCGACGGCCGAGCCGGAGCCGCCGTATTCGTTGGCGGACAGGAGCCAGGTATCGTTCTCTCGCCGGACCTCGCCCACGGTAGAGGTCTACATGCCACATGGGCAGAAGTGATCTGATCCTCCGGTACAGAGACCCCTCAGGCGGTCTATGCCTCGGGCATCATGACTTGAAGCACGAGACTCTCGATGTGGTTCTCAGTGTAGTTTCTGGGGCGGACGGAGTCGGGTTTACGGTACTTAGGGTATCAAATGCATCTTCTTGTCACGATTTTTCCTGCTCACTATGCGGCGTCCATATCACGATTCACCTAGAGATGGACTCTAGTAGTTTAGTTCATGATCAGTTGTAATCCATCCCATATAGCTCCAGCTGTCCCGATATCGAAAACGGCTTTCTCTTATCATATCGTCTATCCCTTTGATTCCTGGCATTCTGAAACTCTCCGCCTACTAGAGCAAGTACCTACCAGCTCGTAGAGCTGGGAAATACCACCTTGGTGCTGAGCGCTGAGTACGGAGTAGCTACTTCAAGTTGGGCGCCTAGTTTGCATTCCTCCGCAGCGGCAGCGCTTGAAGCGCTTGGATTGCGAACTTTGCGTATCTACTGCCATGACGCGCTTAACCATCGTCGTCGCCGCTACCCGCAGCAATGGCATCGGTCGACAATCTCAGCTTCCTTGGAGATTACCCAAGGAGATGGCGTTCTTCAGTCGAGTTACCACCGGCGCACCCGAAGGGACCATGAATGCTGTGGTTATGGGCAGAACGACATGGGAGAGCATTCCCAAGAAGTTCAGGCCCCTACCCAAGAGGCTCAACATTGTAATAAGCAGGAACAAGCACTACGAGCTGTAGGCGAGGGTGATTCTCTTGCTTGCGACACGGCACTGAGGCAGCACGCAGGTTTCCGCCGGACGCTGAGACGCCTAGCGCACCCGTCTACCTCCACTCTAGCTTAGACTCCGCGATGGAACGTCTGGGGAAGCCCGAGTTCTTGGAGAAACCTCTCCATCGGTCGTTCCTCATAGGGGGTGCTCACATTTATCGCGCAACGCTCGCCCTTCCGACAACCTCGGACACCTTCGTCGACCGCATACTACTGACTCGCGTGCTCTCACCGGCATTCGAGGACTGCGATGTGCTCTTCCCCGACTTCCTTAGTGGCGACGAAGCGGAGGGAGGGAAGTCCCAATGGAGAAGAGCATCCCATGAAGAGCTGAGGCAGTGGGCGGGATTCGATGTGCCGGAGGGGATACAGGAGGAAAATGGAGTACAGTATGAATTCCAGATGTGGGTAAGGTAGCTCGGCGACTAGGTGGCTCCCTGTATCATATGTCTTCCACTCGAGCGCGGTTGCGCTGCTCCCTTGCAGATGCGCGGCGCTGTCGTCCTTCTACACGGTGAGGCCGGAGCTGTGTCGGCGAATAAGGCAAGGTGACGAGTCCTCTAGCCCTGCCTCTGCATTGCACATGAATGACCGCGCAAATCTGAAGGTACAACGACGGGACTGACCTGCTTGTGTTTGGGGTTCTTCGAGCAAATGATATAGATACGTCCCTTCCGCCTGACCACACTACATCCATCGCACATCGTTTTGACTGAAGCGCGGACCTTCATTCCCCTCGAAAAGACGACGTTTGGTGTAACGTGCGCGTGAGGTGCATGATGGGGATGCGAATGTGGCAAAGATGCCGGCCGCACGCGCGACAAGAGAGGTCGAGTCGAGGCGAGGAGTGCGCGCAACATGGCAGCGAGAGCAGGGTGGCCTTGAGCGTCTACAGTAGGTGGGTGGAAAGACGAAGTCGGCTTCCGGACTCCGGAGTTCTTCTTCGGAGAGATACTCCATTTGGAAGAGATCGGCGCTCGGTACGGGCCCTACTCCTCTGTGATTGGCTGAAGAGGTTGCCTCGCCGAGGATGCGCCGAGTCGGATACGGGCGGCTGTGGGGTTTGGCATAAACCGCCTGTGTCTGGATGGCGCAGCGTACTTTCCTACTCTCGAGACAAGCTGTCCGGCCTGTGCTGCGTGTTCCTTCTCTGCCCCGTATAGACGCATAACTTCCATGCAGCCACCTGCGTAATCACTTGTACTTGTATCTGCTCTTTCACCATCTGCTCGCCAAGACATAGATGCCTAGTACTGGACATCAGCCTGTCGTCCGCCTCGGGGGCACGCCTGCTCTTGGTCTCTTCGTGGCTAGTTTGTTTGCCTTTGTAGCGGAGACACAACTCTCTCAGGTTTGTGTTGCGGAATTCTAAGCCCTTCATGAGATACTGATCCTCGAGGTTGTCACCAGTATGTACAGGCAGATCTTGGTTTCCGACAACCCTTCTTGATTTTGTGAGCAAGCACACAGCATAACTGCGCCGGTTCTATCTCGCATACTAATTGGGGTTGGATTACAGCTATATCGTACACTCATCCTTCACCATATTGTTCCCGCTGCACCTCTTATATCTACATATCACCTCTCAGCACTCCGTGAGATCACTCTGGGCGAGCGTCCTTCACACCCTGCGGAGACAACTGTCACAGGCGTCTTCCGCCACAACGGCCAAGCCAAACTTTCCGACCTGGAGGTTCTGCCGCTTCTTAGCCGTCTTGACCACTGGGTTAACCCTGCCTGGGCTACTCTGGTTTATTGCGGTGACGCTTGCTCCGTGAGTCAATGAGATTCGGACATCACTACGAGCGTAGCTGAATCGTCGACAGAGTCACTGATGTCACCGCTCTGTGGAACACGAACGCGTTTTTTGCCTATGTCTTTTCTGTCGTGATATCAGGCGGTAAATGGGATGTTCGGAGGCTGGTACCTGTCACGATCGCTACTGCCGGAGTCCTCGCGGTCGTCTACGGAGGATCTACTGTCCCTGGCGATACCTCTGACGCTGTCAGAGGCTCTTCGGTTGCAGCAGATACGCACCGAGGTGCCCCGCTTGTCGGCGACCTGCTGACGCTCGTAGCAT
The DNA here is from genome assembly GCA_022385805.1 of Pilatotrama ljubarskyi. Lineage (NCBI taxonomy): Eukaryota > Fungi > Basidiomycota > Agaricomycetes > Polyporales > Polyporaceae > Pilatotrama > Pilatotrama ljubarskyi. The sequence continues at coordinate 5,692 of MU277778.1, forward strand.
CCATGATCTACGCTGCGTACCAAGTCCTCTACAAGATCTATGTCGCTCTCCCAAACGATCCGGAAGTACAGTCCGATACCCTGTACTCGCCACTGTCTCTGGCGGACTCCTCTGTGGAGGATCTCGAAGACCCTGTCGAGGAGCCTCTCCTGGTCACCGAAGAAATCATACATCCCCTACCCTTCGGTTTATATCCCAACTTTTGGACATCAGCCATCGGCTTGTGCACGCTGCTGGTCCTGTGGATACCCGTCCCGCTCCTTGACGCCTTCGACATCGAGCCTTTCGAGATGCCTCGGACCGCGCTGACCTATGGCGTGATCGCTGGAATTGCCCTCACGGGCGCGATCTTCAACGCTGGATTCATGGTACGTCCTGCCGCGTGCCCGTCCACCGCATGCTCGCTCACGCGCATCCGGCAGGTGCTGCTCGGCGCATGGGGACCCATCGTCACGTCGGTCGGAAGTCTTCTCACTATCGTGCTCGTCTTCGTGTCCGACGCCATATTCGGCGGTGCGGTCGAGACCGTCACCATCTGGAGCGTGCTGGGATGCGGCTCAATTGTGGCTGCTTTCGCCATCCTGGCGTATGATCTGACGAAGGAGAGGTAGCGCGTGGGTGACTGATGGAATTCGTGTAGGTGCTCGGATGCAGTAATGCAGAGTTTGGCGGTACTGACAGTAGTTCACAGGTGGCGTCCAACTGTAGAGCAGATGCTCTGGAGTAGATCGTGCTGAGGGCACCACACAAACGAATGAAGTGTTTCAGAGACCACATCCGCACCTGCACTAGGTTCTAGATTCTGTCGCGCAGCATGTTCGTTGGCGGGCCGTGCGACTCCCCATGCTCAGAGCTGTCAACTGCTCTCAAAGTGGGAATGACGACATGGCTCACTCTGTCAGATTCTGGTTCGCGCACGGGAGTGCATTCGTTCCGCCATATACGCGTCCCTGCTTGGCACTCATACTTCTCCTCGTCGGTGGGTTCTATCCTGTTCTATCTAGCCATAACCTGTCGGGCGCACACGCCAGGTGTGCCTCCGTACCTGGGGACGCACGCGTTCCAGTGCCGCTTGACATAGTGCCAAGCCTTTCAGAAGCGTCGTATGCCGCGTGATAAGGTGATCTCATTGTTGCAGACCATCGCGGACATCTACCTGTGTTCCCAACGTTCTACAACACATGCCTTTTTCAACTGTCTATTGAAGCGTCGTATGCCGGCCGGCATCTGGTCCCGACGCTCTCGTCCCGGCGGATGATACTATAGAGCTGTGCACTCACGAACAGTAGCGCCCGCACACGAACGGATATTGGCAAGTACTACAGCACCGGGCTTCTCTCCACTGCGTCTCCTGCTGATGTGCATGCCTAGTGCCAATGCTCGACTTCCTGCGTCTGCGTCTAGGGACGGAAATGCGCGTCATTGTAGTTGCACGGCCGGGTCCGAAGACAGCAGACGGAACTCGACAGTTGGTATTGCAGACTGGTTCCTTCGGGTCTGTTCTTGCGGGACCGACTTGAGAACGCATGAACCATATGCATGCGGAGGAAACAACCGTGCACCAAGCTCGATATGGCAGCCAGCTGGTACATCGTTATCAGAAGCAACCATCTTCCGCCGTGATGCAACGCCCATCGCGGTGCGAGTGTCGCCATCTGACCTCGCTCGTTGCACTCTTCCGTCAACGCAAGGTCACCTCTGTCAACAGATGCACACGCAATGCTGGTGTCCCTCGGTCAGGCGTTATCGCGCCCTGAGGTCACGACATACCGGTCTTCGTGTGGACCTCTGCGGAATGTGCTCGACTCTCGAGCAGTCGCGCGAGGCTGAGCCTTCTAGCAGCCGGCGCAGTATAAAGGGCTCGGGGTAGCAGGAGAGCAGCCCCAGTGCTCCAGAGCTCTGCTCCCCAGTCCTCGCGCACTACTCCCCTGTTCGCTATGCAGCTCTTCGCGACCGTTGCGACCGCCCTCGCGCTCCTCGCCGCGCCGATCTTCGCCGCGCCCACCGCGTCCTTGCGGACGGTGGAGAAGTTCGCGGGCGACAAGAGGCCGCACTCGTACATCGTCAAGCTCAAGGACGGCGTCGCGAAGGATAGCCATCTCCAGTGGCTCACCACTCACCACGGCAACAGCTCGACCATCACTCACCCCGAGTGGGAGTCGAACGTCCTCCACGGATTCGCGGGTGAGTACCGCGGTGGTCGTGTCCGCGCGTCGGCCGCGACGGTGCTGATGCGTACTTCGCAGGAACTTTCGGAGCGGATGCTCTCAACGCTCTGCGTGCCAGCCCCGATGTCGAGTACATCACTGAAGACGGTATTTTCACCATCAATGCCGCCGTCACTCAGTAGGTTCACGACTACCGACGGGCTGTCCATCCGCTGACTCCGTGTTACAGGACCAACGCCCCTTGGGGCCTGCAGCGCATCAGCCAGACTGCCAAGCTGTCCAAGCAGGACACCAGTGCTCTCACCTACACCTACACCTATGACTCTTCCGCCGGTTCTGGCGTCGATATCTACATCGTTGGTAGGTTTGAAGGACCCGGACTCCGAAAGCTGAATCAAACTGACTGGTTCTGCAGACACTGGCATCTACACGGCCCACGTACGCATCTGGTAAACTACAGCTTCGAAACAGCTCACTGACTAGATGTGCCGGGGATAGTCCGAGTTCGGCGGCCGCGCTCGCTGGGGCAAGACCTTCGGTGGCTACGCTGTGAGTAGTGGGTCCTCCTCCGGGACTGTAGACTCTTCCTGAAGTGTCCGTTCAGGATTCCGATGGCAACGGCCACGGCACCCACGTCTCGTACGTAATTCTTCAAAACCACTCGTTTGGCTTATCTGAGACTGGTGATTCAGTGGCACTGCTGCTGGCTCCACTTATGGTGTTGCGAAGAAGGCCAACCTCATCGCTGTGAAGGTTCTCTCTGACGAGGGGTAAGTGGTGACGCCTCACGAGTCCATTTCGTGCCGCTGACTTGGCGATGCGATGCCGGAAAACACAGATCTGGCGCCGTCTCCGATATGTTCGTTCTTGGCTGGTCTTTGCTGATGACTGTCAAACTCACTTGATTTCTTCAGCGTCTCCGGCCTCAACTGGGTCAGCCAGCAGGCTGCCGCCTCCGGTCGTCCCTCGATTGCCAGCCTCAGCTTGGGTGGTGGTGCCTCTACTTCTCTGGACAACGCGGTCACTTCTGTACGTGGGCGCCGAACGGGTTGTCACGGCACATACTGAATGACGGGCACCCTCGTAGCTCACGAATAGCGGCATTCACGTCACGGTAACTTAGCTGACTCCTCGTACCGGAAGTATCTCTAACCCGCATTTCTCATCGAAGGTCGCTGCCGGCAACAGCAACACCGATGCCTCGACGACCAGCCCCGCTCGTGCTCCCGCCGTAGTCACCGTCGGCGCCAGCACCATCGCTGACGCGCGTGCCTCCTTCTCCAACTACGGGTCCGTCGTCGACATCTTCGCTCCCGGCCAGAACATCATCAGCTCCTGGATTGGTAGCACCACGGTCAGTTTCTCTCCATATATTTCCGTTATGGCAATATCTAATCTACTCCCCTTCACTCGCCATAGGCTACGAACAACATCTCCGGCACCTCGATGGTACGTCTGGTGACCCTATCCATATCCGCGGACTTTCGCTGACTATAGATTGGTCCATGCTCAGGCGACCCCTCACATTGCTGGCCTGATCGCCACCATCATCAGCCGTGACGGCAACGCCAGCCCTGCTTCTATCTCGAGCAAGATCCAGTCGCTCTCCACCAAAGGCGCTCTTAGCGGCATCCGTGAGTGACGCGCTGTCCTCGTGTGCTGTTGAGCAAGCCTCTCACAAACCCATATTCCAATAGCATCCGGCACGGTCAACGACCTCGCTCACAATGAGGTCTAAGCCGGTCATATATCCGGTTCAACCTGCTCCGCGATGGGCATCCACATAGCTATATCACGGCTCTCGGCACGAATCTTCACGGTTTTGTTATGAAGGAATAAATGGGTAGAATGGATGTCCGGTGCGGTCGCACCTACAATGTATATCATTTGCGAACTTCGGACGGATACTCGTCGGCGTCTTGTTTGAGTGAGCGACTTCGCGTGCTCGAAGAACCTCGGACATTGCAGTCGCAGCCCCGATAGAAGAGTCGTTGCATGGCAAGTGAGATATAATGGCTATAGCACAGACGAGGGTAACCACGATCGAACAGACGAGCGGGATGGACAGAGTGGGGAAAACGAATGGCGGGAGCGTACGTACTAGCAGACGGAGGGAACGTAACTATGGAATGATGCAAGAGCAGCGTGTACACAATGACAGTCCGTAATCCCAGAAAATTGCCAGCAGCACGGAAAAGACATCATGGAGAAGAGAGATGGTTTAAATTAGTCAGACCGGCAACAATGGCTAATGTCGTACCCTTCCGTTCTCCGAGAACCAGGGCCGACGAAGCTCTGCGGGCGGCGGGCCGTGCCTGTGGGTAGACGGCGTATGCCTGCGCGATGAATGGCGGATTCTCATCCGCGTCACAACCCCCCAACAGCGATTATACTCATATAGGATCCTCCAAGGAACGATAAAATCGTGACGCGGCTTAGGTCGTAGTCGCCATCATGCTGGGGAGGACAAGGTGATCAGAATATACAGAGGTTAGGTTGATGTGACTACACGCACCTCTTCCGCTTCGCCTTCGTCATCTCTTTTCGCAGCGCGGGACCATCTAACGGCTTGAGCAACTCGAACGCGCATAGCAACTCCTCCGACACGCTGGGCGACAAGCATCCAAAGTGAGTAACCATGTACACGCTGGGGTGCTGGACAAAACGAACCTCATGCACGCCCCGTAATTGTCAAATTCTATACACATAGTCAGTTCAGGGCCGGAGAAGGCAGTAACCAAAATAACTCACCGCCGCAGTAATTCGGTGCGCTGAATACTGTGACCAGCGTACGATCGTTCCAAAACTCGTATCCGTCCTCCACCACCATGTGTGCTCGGCAGATGAGGTCCATATCGTATCGGACGAGGAAGTCATTGATGACCGCCTTTCCGAAACAATAGCTGACCCCTCGCTCGTTGTCTTCCCAGTCAACCGCCGTATCCGAAGGGTCAGACCATAGAAGGTCATTGAGCAGACCGTAGTCGGGGACGTCCGTTGGTCGCTGTATACGTTTGATCTCGTCCATGGAATGTAGCGACGGTGATAGGCCGCCGTGTACGCAGAAGATCTTCGACGCGACGATGGCAGCAATGGGCAAGCAGTTGAAGACATCGATGAACGTCTTCCAAGTCTTCAGGTTACACCTTCGTTTGCATTCGTCGTAGAAGCCGTACACTGGAAGTGTCAGATGAACGCACTTCCACCCCAACCGAAGTGCAGAACGTACCTCGCGTGACGTTGGCGCACTCATGATTGCCCCGGAGCAAGAAGAAGTTCTCGGGGTACTTGATCTTGTAACAGAGAAGGAGGAGGATGGTCTCGAGACTCTGCTTCCCTCTGTCCACGTAATCTCCCAGGAAGAGGTAGTTCGCTGCAGGCGGGAACCCACACATCTCGAAGAGCCGGATGAGGTCCGAGTACTGTCCATGCACGTCGCCGACAATCTTGACGGGTGGAGAGAGCTCGATAAGCGTAGGTTGGCTGAGGAAGACCTCGCGCGCAGCTTGGCATATGGCGACTATCTCGGCGTTCTTGAGACAAAGCGACTTGCTCACTTTCCCCGTATATCCAACGTCCAGGAGCCGCTGGATCATGTCATCGATATCGAGCTGCTTGACCCCCTCCTTGACACCACGTCCACCCACGCTGGACGGGTCTGAGAGCGAGAAGCTGTTGGTTGACCCGGGTGTGGGGTAGCCGGGCGAAGTGGAGAGGATGGTATGCGTCACGGGGATATCAAGAGGGGCTGGCTTGCCATGCGTTGGAGGCGAGGATGGAGGTGAAGAGGGATTGGGTAGAGATCCTGAGAGAGCATCACTACGTACGGAGCCGGGGGAGCCAGGAGGACGTGAACCACTACCATTTGGGACGATGTTGCCCTCGGGATTCGTTATGGTCATCGCCGGAGTGCCCTGGCGTGCTGCTGCTGCTGCTGCCTCGTGGCCATTTGCTTGCGCTGCGGTGTCCGCGGAGTCCGTCGCACGCGAGAGGCTGCCCTGGGACGTATCGTTGGCGTCGCCAGATTGGGCATCAGGAGTCAGGGCGTCGCCGTTGCCATCCTTGTCCTTGTCCTTGCCGTTCTTCTTCGACTTTTTGGACTGCTGCTGGCCCATAGGAAGAGCCTGGGACGCTGAAGAGGGAGAGCCGGGCTGTGGAGACTGCGACCTAGTCCTCGAGAGCCGTGAGGTGAACACAGAGAGGAGTGTTGGCGCCAGCTTGACAGACGTGCGGGTGGATGATATGGGGAGAAATTGGGTATGTTGTCGTCGTCAAACGTGAGATACTGGTACAGATATGCGGAGAAGGAGGGCAGGGGAATGCGGACGGAGATGGTCGACGGCGAGGACAGAGCTGCGAGAGTGAACCCGAGTCGGAGACGGGAGGGCCCAGATCCTTGTTTGGGACTTGTTTGCAGCACCGCTCCCACTTAAATACTTATTCCCATTTATCACTCCCAGCTGAGCCCTCCGCTCCATCCTTCGCTTGGCGCACTCCATCCGCCCATGTCCCGGCTCAGTCCACGCAGATCGTCACGCTCCTGTCGGTACATGTACAACAATCTCAATTGTATTACGCTCGTGCAGACCGAAAGAGTGTCGTGTCGCAGGGTGCAGTGTCATTTTGATGCAGTCATAGCACATGAGTGAGAAAGCAATAATACCATATCCTACGTCCCCCCACACACTCGCAGCGCGCAAGAGCAGCCTAGAACTTGCCGAACGACTTCGCAGCCGCCTTGTTCTTCGCCACCCGCAGGACGTTGAACCGAACAGTCTTCGACAGCGGCCGGCACTGTCCAACAGTGACAATGTCGCCGACCTCGACACGGAAGGCTGGTGATACGTGCGCGGCAAGGTTCTTGTGGCGCTTCTCGTAACGATCTGTAGGAGGATGAAGGTGTCAAAGCATGATACATGCACGCACGCGAAGTCGCACGCACTGTACTTGGGGATGTAGTGGAGGTAGTCGCGGCGGATGATGATCGTGCGGGTCATCTTCGTCGAGATGACACGGCCGGTGAGGATGCGGCCGCGGATGGAGACGTTGCCGGTGAAGGGGCACTTCTTGTCTGAAGCAAACGTTCGCTTCTGCGGCAAAACATGGTAGAATCATAGTTACGCACCAATGTAGGTGCCCTGAATCGCCTCAGACGGCGTCTTGAAGCCAAGACCGACATCCTTGTACCACCGCTTCTCCTTGGTGGCAACCTTCTTGCCGACTGCGTTTCAACCCTCCATAAGCATCCCACCGTCAACCGGACTCCTTCAACATGCACGTACCACGGGCCTTCGTGTTTTGGAAGATGTGCTGCTTCTGGAAAGCCTTCTCGATCTGGCAGCATAACAGGGTCAACGAGCACTTTTCCACGACATAATCGACATGCTCACCTGTTCGGCCATGGCTGGAGTCTTGAGGATGGAGGCGGTGGGGTCCGGCGGATAGGCTACCTACTGAAGTTTCTGGTCTACGGGCGCTTAGGGGGCTGGGCGCCCAAGCCACACATCAATGAACTGTACAGCTCGGGGACTGCCGAGTGGACTGGCTAGTCTTCCTTGTTACTCATTTAGGCAATCAGACGTCCGCCCCACCAGCTGAACGCAGCCAGTGGTGGCCACACGCAAGGAGTCGTGGACGGTCAATCTTTCATCAGGTAAAGTCTATATGGTATCTAAATCATACAGCACAACTGAGAGCAAGAAAGCAAGGAGGGCTCAGGACCAGAATAGCACTAGACAAGAAGGCATACGGTGAGGGTAGCCACGGTACTGATACAACACAGCTGCGAGCTGGAAGACTGTTCACGACCTCGATGCCGCGTGCTGGTGTCCAAAGGTTCTCGTCGACATCGGTGTATCAGACCGCGCGCGATCCCAACCAGCTCCCTCGTGGCTCCCCTGCGTGGTGGTTAGGACGCCACAATCTTCCCGGCTAGCACTAAGTTCACCGATGGAACTGCTGTTCGGTTGGGTGAACACCGACGGTTGGCTCCCAAAAGTCGTTAACGACGGGCTGTGCACGAGCGGAAGGCGGAACTTCGACATCTTCGAAGGCTCCTCCACCGCCTGTGTCCGGGAATGTTTCCGCCGCGGAGGGGGACTCAGGCCATCTACCCCCGGCGCACTCAGGCTGGCCCCTTGGTAGTGGCGCCTATCGGTGTAGCGCGAGTTGCGAGAGAACTTAAACGACATGGGGCGCGGAATGATCTTGCCCGGGAAGGTCGGCGGGGGGCTCCGCGGCGTCGCCTCGATGTCGTGAGGCACTCTGCTGTACGTCGGATGGTCGGAGGGAGAGATGTAACTGTCGTACGTGACTGAGGATCGCATAATTAGCTTTCATTGTGGTAAATGAATTTGCCAAGTTGGGGACGTACCATACTGTGACATGCCGGGGCTGTTCTGCAGGTAACGATCATGTTCCCTTCTTGGACAGCGGACAGCGCGGGAGAGCCACCCTAGCCACGTCTCGTAGATCTCATCCTGCGCAGCAAAGATAATAAAGAACAGAAACGGCGTTACAGCTGTATGGTATTCGGTATTCAATGAACTGGATTGCGAGGCGCCCGGCGATGTACGCACCTTCCCACATCACGCTGAGCTGGAACGGCCAGGTGCTGCTCCACTGGTTGTGGCCACTTATCCAAAGCGCCAACACCACGATATAGAAGGATGCAGATATCACTGTGACCAGGACTAGGGCCGCGAACCGTGCAGACCGTTTGTTGCATTGAAGACGGTGGTGGCTCGGGGTTGTCTTGGACCAGCGCGATATGACGAATATCACGGAGCCGGATATGATCACGGCCAATGCGAGAGGGACGAAAGTGAAGACGAGAGAGACGATGGTGAAGGCGTTGTCAACGAAGTAGCAGGAGTTCTGCAGAATGTCAGTTAATGACCGGTGCCCAAGCCCAGAAGTCAATTGCTCACGATATTGTAGGATACCCAAAGGTTCGTTCCTTGGATGAGGTGCGGGATCGGCACAAGCAGCACAGGCAATGCCCATACTACCAGCAAGTGAGTATCAACAAAGGCAGTGAACCAGTACTACCTACCGAAGGGACCAATGCAGAGTAGCAGAACTGTCCGTCTGGTTAGACGGGGATAGTCATCTGCGCTGCACTTCGGCCGTATCTGGATGATAGCCAGCCATAAAGCTGGCTGCGGAAGGTAGCACAGAGAGGTCAGCGCCACGCTAGAGTCGTCCCTGGCGAGCATTCAATATGTACCAGAGTGAAGCTGACGGCGAATGCAGCCTTGACCACCGTGACGTAGCGTAACCTTATCACTAGCCGTCAAGCATAGCCAAGACATGGAGGATGGGTACACCCACAAGACGGAGTCGCTGACGCAAAAGCTAACCAGCGTTGTCTGCCCGTTCAGCATGTGGGGTTGGAATTCATCCGGACGGGCTTTTTGGACGATCGGTGGGAGCACGTCCAGTATCGACCGAAGCAAGCAAGCAACCATGAGAGCCTTGACCATGGAATGCTTCGGTGCTGGGGTTGCCAGGAGGAGCGACAGCAAGATAATATTGCATAGCTACGGAAAGTGAGGAGTGGTTCGGCAAGCGTTCATTAGGTGACCTCCTTACCTCGAGACCAATGACCGCGGAGGTCAGAGAGCTTAGAGACATGCTGAAGGAGCCCCGGCAACGCGGACTGGAAATGGGAGGCGGAGGAGTCGTAAGAAGACTCCCGAGCGAGGCCGCCGGGCTGTTGGACCTGAGACGCGATGGGAGGGGGGCTTTAACGTGACTAACACATCTGCCAGAGATGTACAGTGCTTGCTTTTGGCACGCGACTTGGGAAATCTGCTCGCAGAGAAGCGCAGAAGGCATCTTTATGATACGGTTTGGCTGCGGAACAGATGATGACCGGCGTCGGCAGGTGGTATGGCTGTGAAAAGGAGGCATCCATAGGCAAAGATATGAGGTGAATCCCACAGCAGTGAGTAATCGAGCCCGATGTGCAACACGGACTGCGAGAGTGCTTCAAGCTCGCGGGCCAGCATGCCGCGAGACGGAGAAGCTGGGCACTGAATTGACTAGACACATCAAGTCGTGGAAGAAGTTGCGAGTGATCCGTGTGTGAACAAGGCAGATGTGGTGAGCGTGTGTGCTGGGCAGGTACAGTAGCACCAATGCCGTGCATGCTCTTCCAGGACAAGTCGGATGTGGCGATCGTCACCGTGCACCAAGCCGCGATTGCGGTGCCTCGGCGCCTACCGCCAGCCGCAAGAGAGCGCGTCGGTCACGGGCGCTTGTCGGCATGCGTCGCGCGTCACTGCGTCATGGTCGCGGAGCACAGCAAGCATAACGCCTTTCCCTCGCTCTCCATCCTTCTCTCACCAGAGTAGACCGGATTTAACTCTCCGCACAACCTACAAGGTCTTTTATGAGGTGCTGAGCCGTCTGGTGCACCTATTGGACTCGGGTGAGGTTTGATCGCGTGCAGTAACTCATGCTCAGAGTCACGGTCACGGCACGCGTCAGAGCCGCGCTTCGTGTCCAGTCGCGTCTCCCCCAGCTACGATCCCATCTCTTCCACCACATCTCCGTCAACGGCATGGGCCGCCAACAAACGCTAGGCAAGCGGTTCTCTGCATGCGCTGATGATGCCTCTGACCATCTGCCAAAGGCAAGTTCTTTGGGAAGACAGGTGACCCTCCCGTCCAGACTAAGTTGGAGGAGGCTTGGAAAGGCAAGCGGAAACGCGTCGCGAAGACGGAGGTGAAGGAGGAAGATGTAAAACCAGACGAAAAGGTGGATGGCATGGATGAGGGTACGTCTATCCGCCAAACAGTCGGCAACCCTGAGTGACCGCAGCATCAGCAGCGCGCTCACCATCGCCAGCCGAGGAAGGCGAGTAAGATGATGGAACAGACTGCCCTCATAGCATGCTGATAGTCCTAGCAGCGAAAGAGAAAGCTCCAGTACTGAAGAAGAGGCGTGTCGTAGAATCGGACACAGAAGAATCTCCCGAGCGTGAGTAGTCGCATGCTACGATGTGATTTGCCCCACGAACTTCCTGCTGCAGCTGGACCGTCCAAACCCACCAAGCCGGAGCCTTATAAAACCAAGGCGCCATCATCCAAAGGGAAGAAGGCTGCCCCACCTGCTTCTTCGGATATGGAGTCCAAGGCACCGACCGCTGTGGCGGAGGACGACCCTATGGACGCGGATGAGGCCAGCGCTGCCTCGAGCGCTGAAGACCCGGATGAAGGAGAGGAAGAGATAGATGTTGAAGATGAGATGGAAGCCGAGGACGAAGGCACTGCTTCCCAAAAGTGAGCCGTGTGTGTGTGTGTGTGTGTGGTAGCTACTCCGCTGAGCTGACTTCACCTCGCCATAGTGCGGAGGCCGCTTTGTCCAAGACGAAGGAGGTCGACCTTCCTGGCGGATGGAAGGTCGGAGATCCGTATGTCTGTCTGTCTGTCTGGCGCCCTATACCCAACTCAAGGAGTCGCGACTACCAGCGTACCATATGCAGCACTGGCGAAGGTCTTCTCATTGATTGAAGCGACCACGAAACGCATAGAGAAGACATCCCTGCTCACATCCTTCCTCCTGCTCGTCATCCGCCGACGAGCCAAAGGGGACACCCAGTCTTTGCTACAAGCTGTATACCTCTGTATCAACCGTGTGAGTATCCTTCTCCCTGGGTATGGCGATAGTCTCTGGACTGACACAATTATAGTTATGCCCAGATTACGTCGGCATCGAGCTCGGTATCGGTGAGAGCTTGCTGATCAAGGCTATCAGTGAATCCACTGGTCGGAGCATGTCGGTCGTGAAAGCAGACCTGAAGAAAGAGGGCGACCTGGGTCTCGTGGCGATGGTCAGTGCCACTGTGCCATAGTCATCTTGAGTTCCGAAGCCTGACATGTCCCACAGAACTCGAAGAATAGTCAGAAGACACTCTTCAAGCCCAAGCCGCTCACGCTACCGACGGTGTTCAAGAACCTGAAGGAGATTGCACTGAGCAGCGGACACTCGGTATGCCGGACGCCAGCATATATGCACACACAGCTTATCCTGACCGCCTCTGCAGTCACAAAACAAGAAAGTGTCGATCATCACGAAGCTACTGGCGTCTTGCCAGGGCCAGGAGGCAAAATACATCGTCCGGAGTTTGGAGGGCAAGTTGCGCATTGGAAATGCTGAGCGCACTGTACTTGTCGCCCTTGCGCATGCAGCGGTCCTCGCGGAACAGGAGAGCTGTGAGTCCTCCGCTGAATGCTCTAGTGGCCGGCCTTTGACCACCCGGATCAGCGAACAAGAGGCTCAGCAAGGAGAAGCTCGCGGCCCGGCTGGAAGAGGCCGCGAGCATCATCAAGCAAGTGTACAGGTACATGGTCTTGCGCTTCGCCCATGTGGTATGTGTGCTCGGAACTGACCACGCCGGGTGTCTGCACAGCGAACTTCCGAACTACGACCTCGTCATCCCTGCATTGTTAGATGTCGGGATTGACAGACTGCGTGAGGTGTGCAAGCTGACGCCAGGCGTGCCCTTGAAGCCCATGTTGGCGAAACCGACGAAGGCGATCGGGGAGGTTCTTGACAAGTTCGAGGGCAAGAAGTTCACGTGCGAATACAAGTACGACGGTGAACGTGCACAGGTGCGTCCCGTACGCGCATCTGTCCGGATGGACAAATGTCGACGTTTTGCCCTGTAGGTCCACAAGCTCGAGGACGGCACCATCTCCGTCTTCAGCCGGAACTCCGAGGACATGAGCAAGAAGTACCCCGACCTCATGGAACAGCTCCCTCGGGTACGCAAAGCGCCTCTCGCTGTGTTTCAGTAGGCCATTCGATGGAAGCTGACCTCGTGAGCAGTGTATCAAGGAGGGCACGAAGACGTTCGTGTTCGACGCGGAGGCGGTGGCGATCGACAAGGACACGGGAAAGCTCATGCCGTTCCAGGAGCTGAGCCGGCGCAAGCGCAAGGACGTCAAGGTGGAGGACATCAAAGTCCGCGTGTGCCTCTTCGCGTTCGACCTGCTGTACCTCAACGGCGAGGTGCGTGCCCGTCTCTCCTCTTGCCATACCGACGAGACCAATGCGGCTCATCGTCGTTTCATTTGGATAGCCCTTGCTGCAGAAGGACTTCGGGGAGCGACGGGCTCTGCTCCGGGACCACTTCCAGCCGGTCGACGGAGAGTTCCAATTCGCAAAGGCGTCGGACTGCGAGACGACGGACGAGATCCAGGCGTTCCTGGAGGAGAGCGTCAAGGACGGCTGCGAGGGCCTCATGGTAAAGATGCTCGAGGGCGAGCTCAGCCACTACCAGCCCAGCCGGCGAACAGTCAACTGGCTCAAGGTCAGCCTGATACCATCTGTCACCACACCGTGTATCTGCTAACCCCGACCGCACTGGCGCCCCACAGCTAAAGAAGGACTACCTCGCGGGCGTGGGCGACTCGCTCGACCTCGTCGTCGTCGGCGGGTACTACGGCAAGGGCAAGCGCACGAACGTGTACGGCGCGTTCCTGCTCGCGTGCTACGACGCGGACGCGGAGGAGTACCAGACGATCTGCAAGATCGGTACCGGGTTCAGCGACGAGGCGCTCCAGGCGCACTACGAGACGCTCAAGCCGCTCGAGATGACCACCCCGCGCGGGGACGTCAAGGTCGGCGGCGCGAAGCCCGACGTGTGGTTCGAGCCGAAGGTCGTCTGGGAGGTCCTCACCGCCGACCTCAGTTTGAGCCCGATCTATACGGCGGCGCAGGGCTTGGTGCGCGCTGCATGCTAGAATCGTTTCATGAACCTACGCTGATAAACTCGACTGCGCAGGTCGACGAACGCGGCATCTCGCTGCGTTTCCCGCGTTTCATACGGATAAGGGAGGACAAAGCCGCCGATGACGCGACGGGGCCGGAGCAGGTAGGAGGAGCCCACCCAGTCAGCCGTGTCATTCTGGCTTACGCGCGCCTGCAGATTGCGGAGATGTACCAGCGGCAAGCCCTTGCGCAGAGCAAGGGTAAGAAGGGCAAAGGAGCGGACGCGGACGACGGGTTCTGGTAGCAGCAGTGAACAGGTCTGCGTCTTGCATGGCAGCATCTCGGGCTTCCTCGTACTGTATTCTAGGATTAGGGCGAGATATATAGGGAGCAACGCACGGTACAGGGAAAGCAGTCCAGGACGACCCAGAGCAATACGGACGGGAAGTGTCATTTTGATACGGCAGCCTTCGCAGTATCCTGCGCAACCTCTGCTACCTGTTGCGCGGCGGGCTTGTTTTCGAGCTTCTTGTCCCTGCCGCCGAAGTACCAGTAGTTGACGAAGCGGCCGAGCTGGATGGACTGTGCGGACGCATTCGTCGCGTGACACGCGAAGAGGAGGTAATTGCGAGGTTGTACGCGCCAGGCTGGACAGGCTCTTGAGCATGATAACTTCTTGCAAAGTGTGGGAGTCACGTACCGAAACGCATGAAGACCATACTAGGAACGAACGGAGGAGGTGAGGGACCGGAGAGCGGACGGAGATATGTTTACTCACGAGTAGGACGCCAAGGCGGTCGTCATCGCACCCGAGATGACTTCCTCATCCTTTCTCAAGTCGGCCAACGCGGCAAGGGGGAGACCCCAGTTCGCGACCTGCAGCGGCAAGCGTGAGCGGGTCGACTCACGGAAATGCGGGCGAGGTCATGGTGTACGGACCGGTCCCCAGAAGTGTGTGCCTGTCAGCGGTACGTGAGACGATGTAGACGGATAATGGCCAAGTTTACGCACTGAAGAAGTACTCGCGAGCAGCAGGGGACTTGAGCCAGGTGAAGAAGCGGGCAGCCATGGTGGACGAGGGTATACTGTCTTTTGCACGGGCGTCGAGGCGAGTCGAGCGAGTCGTCCCCAGCGCGAGTTGCCATTCTGGGGTGTTCCCACGTGGCGAATGATGGGTGCACGGCGTCCGCGCTTCCCGGGATCTCGCCTTGGCGTCTGGCGTGTCGACCGAGTGTTGTGAGCCACTGTGCTGCTTCCTTTCTCCTGCTCCCTCTCTGCTCTGGTTTGCTGGAAGCTGCTCGGTGCGATCTACGTGACTTGCTGCTACGAACTACATAGCTTTGTCTTGGACTGGTTGGCCATGCCTGATCTGGGCGGATGGATTCTTTCTCGAGGCTGCTCCATCTGCCTCGTTGCAGGCTTCCCAAGCGCCGCCAGTCTCGTGCAGGTCGTCTGTGCGAACGCCTCTTTCTCCCCCTCCAAGCCCTGCTCTTCCTCTCCCAGCTGCCCCCCTCTGCGCGTTCGACGTCCTCTTCTCGCGAGTCCACCCGTGTGTCCTGTGCGCTTCCCCTCGCTGCGTGACCATGCAGGCCTTTCCCGCAACCGATCGATACTACGGCCATGGTCAGCAGCCGCCCTACGGCCAGCAGCCAGCTTACTTCCAGCAATTTCCTGGCTATGGCTATCCCCCTCCAGGCCCTCAGCCCATTGCCGCCCCGTTCCCGGTCTACCCCCCACATTATGACCAGCTCCCGCCCAGCACGCCTCACATGCAGGCGGGACGGCCCCGCCCGCTCGCGCGCGAGTCCTCGAGAGCTTCTACCCCGGGAAGGCCGGATCTCAAGCCCCTCAAGTCGGCCATGAAGAGGACGAAGACGCCAGATCGTGCTGCGTCTGTAGGCGCGGTCCCCCTCTCTCGCGGACGCTCCGGCTCCATTCGACGCCAGCGGACGCGGTCTGGGTCGAGGATGCGTTCAGGCTCCGTGCCAAAGGCCTTCACCCCTGGTGCGCTCTCTTCTTTCATAGCGTGCTGCTCCCGATCGCTCATAGAGAGGCAGACCACTTGCTCCTTACTCTGCATTCCACGAACCAGCTTCTGCTCGAGAACATCCCCGATTCCAACGCTGGGGACGAGCTCACCGAGGCGGTCCTGCCCATATGGCCTCGTGGTGCCAACACGATCGAGAATCGCCGAGGAAAGTGGCGGGTCGAGTTCGCCGGCCATCCGTGGTCGTGCAGCGGCCTGGAGGCGATCATGTCGGTGGCAGTTCCATACTTAGCGGCGGTCATTTACGTGGGCCACTGACGTCGTTCTCCCGCGCAGGGCTGGCAAGATGATCTGTCGACTGTACCTGATACTCGCTCGTCTGGTACGTCCCGCAGTCCATGGGATGCGTTCATGGGGCTGATACAACCTGCAGGGCTACACCTATCTGTCCACCATTAACGTAGGCAACCCAGTATGTACAATACAGTGAGTCTCGACAACATGTAAACTCATGCTACGTTCGCAGTGGAAGCCACCGTCGATGATCTTCGTGGACTCAACACCGGACTACGAAGCCCAAGTGTTCTTGATCATGTTCTCCAAGAGAGGAGACAGATTGACGATCCTCGACGGCCCGCCGGAGCTGACACAACAACTCGGGATCGACCTGCGCGCGACTTTCCCCCGCAAGATCACCACCGACCGCGCGACGGAGGATGGCCTGCACATATTCGAAGTCAAGAAGGGCAGCTACGGTTGTAAGTGCCCCTCTCTCTGTCTGTCGCTGTGTCCCTACCGCAGCACCCATCGCTCACTCGCTCGCTCGCCCGCCTGTTCGCTGATCGTTTCTAGCCCCCGCGGTGGACAAGAGCATCCTGATCGCGTTCGTGCTGCGCTTCTTCAACTACGCGGGCTTCCGCCTCAGCGGAAGCGTCCCGATGGGTACGAAGGGCCTCCTCAGCTTCGGCCACCGCAAGGAGATGTGGATCTTCAGGAGCGACCCGTGGCGGCCTGGTATCCGCCAGGACGCCCGGCCGGAGAGTCGCCAGAGTCGCCTCGAAGGCCGCGGTGCGTGACCGGGACGTGCATGTCTAGATCAGTGACCCTTGGGAGACTGCGATGCTGTATATAATACTACTGGTGCTGAGCGATACTGTATGTCTGAATGTGCTCTGGGCTATGTCTGGGTTATCTGACATCGCGACACGTGTGCTCACTGGTCTCGCTATATATGTCGCGGCGCTCGTCATGTATCGAATTCGCTGCCCCTTGCTCTGTTACCGAGTTGTGCTGTGCCGATCCGTGCAATAGAGGCAGTTCATCTCTTTCGCGAGGACTGTGCGCAGTCCTCTCGGTGCGCGCGTGGTGCGGTGCGTAACGAAGAGTCAAACAGACTAGCGTCCAGGATACATCTCAGATTGTGCAAAGTCCATCGAAAAAGGTGATACTAAGTGTTCAAGTCCACAACCCGCCTACCATATACTGCCGGAACAGCATCCCTACCGCGTGCCTTGACCAGCGAACGTCGTAGCCTGGCCGGTGGGTTTCTTGACGGCCTTAGGTCCGGACGAAGTCTTGACCGCGCCCGCACTCGCGTTGGAGGGCCCCCCGCGAGGAATGAACTCGTCATCGTCATCATCCTCCAAGGCGGCGGCGCTATGAACCAAGACATCTGTCAGCCATCCTCGACGCGTCCCGTAGGGGCTGGACATCGACGTACACGTTCGTCAGGTCGACTTCGGCGGGGCAGGCTCCGGCTAGGGAGAGTCCGTCCGAGTCGAGAGCCTCGGTGGTCGACACCCCGACGGGCACCGTCATTGGGGAGTTCATGGCAGTCGACGCGTCGGACATGGTGCTGTGGAGGTAACACGGGCAGAGCCTGGTAAGAGGTCGTGCGGATGGACAGCAAAGCAATGATGCACACCTTGCGTCTAGGAGATTGTCGGTGGGGCAGATAGGGAGACCGTCGGCCATCTGAATGGCTGGCGCCTGGGTCTCGGACGTGGTAGTCGCGGGTACGATCATGTCAGAGGGGGAGGTCATGGTGGTAAGGAGTACTGAGTTGTTGTGAGAAGTTGTTATAGTCGTGGCTAGTGAGCCCAAGTGAGGAGAGGTGTGGTTGGTGCTACGAGGGAGTCCCGCCTGGTCTTATATATGGTGCAATCCGTGCGGTGATGCACAGGATCCGAGAGCATAACGGTGCTCATATTAGCTCACCAACCTACGAAGGGAAAGCTGTGCACGCCATTGATCATTGAAGGCTGGGAAGAGCAGAGATCACTTCCGGGCCACATACCGGCCCATACACCCGCCGAGGTGGTCGGCGCCACGCCCCTCATACCGCACCTCTGTGCATAGCTAGGCCACAGAATATGACGAGGAAGGCCGCAGCGAGGAGGCCACGCGGGGTCTTATTCAGCGGTACGGACTGCCTCGACAAATTATGGACCCTTCGTTCACGGCCATCGAGCGACAGCAGGCGCACAAGTGAGAGGTTTCATCGTTTGCCAGCCTTGTCAATGGCATGCGTGCACATCGGCGCATAGTGGGGCGCGATCGTCCTCTCTACGGCAGGGGCAGGAATGTGCGGTGAGGAGGGGATAGAAGCGTCACTCACCCTCTGTCGTGTGCCGGCCCACTCAGAATCCTCTGAGTCGCGCGCGAGTCCGGGGGAAGCGGTAGTACTGTACTCGAAAGAGGTACGAGGCTACCCTGCACAGATGTGAAGTCCCGTCGCGATAGAGGCACCCCATACTACAAGCGATAATGAAGAGCGCCACCAGCAAACACCACCTCGGGAGAGCGTCGCTCGAGAGTCCGAATTTAAAGTCATCTTGCCGCATGGTGCGCGGTTCAGACCAGTGTTGGCCCAATAGCGGCGGGATCCGACGTATGTAATGGGTGTCTGCTCGCGATGGTCAGCTGCTCCGCAGCGCGGTGCAGCGCTACAAGATGACTATCCGTCTTTGCATGAATTGCCGGGGCTGGACGGTCGGGACTAGGAAGATCAATGGAATTGTGGTCGAAACAGCGGTATTGAGCGCTACTACTCCGCCACGCGTTACGTTACGCTGTGCACGACTCATCACTCTAATAACACTCCGGGCAAGCCTGAGGTCGACGTACAAGACCGGACGCGTTTCGTTGCAACCACCAATCGGCCCGCCTTCAAGTTTCCACTGTTTGAACGCTCGCCAAATGCTAGCGGGTGCTGACACTGTGCCGAAGTTGTACGCTCCCGTGCACTCGAAAGCTCAAGTCCGATGTACATGCACGAGTAGTATGCTCTGTTCTAAACGTATCATATCCGCATGCCCAACTTTGACATGAGGCCCTACTGGCATGGGCAAAGTATTACATACGGCGGATACCGGGCATGACTCGGACCTTTGCGCTTTGCGTCGAGGCTGCGGACGGAGCCGCGGAACGGTGCGTGAGATATATGATAGCTTATGGACGGCATCGCTCCGCCTTTTTCCTGAGCGAGCGACTTGCCTATTGATCAGGTCTGCGCAGCAATGTGGTTGAAGGGAGAGCTGAATCGCACACCGTACAGCTTAGCATGACATCAGAAATAGAACTGCGGGTGCTCCGACAAGTAGCAGGCTGACTGTCATTGAGTCATGATTGCCCGCCGACACCGCAATACCGTCGAGACGTCCTCATGGCATGGTCAAATGAGCCATCGAGCCGCGCAAATTATGGCACCCTCGCTCCTCGGCGAGGACCCACGATTCGCACGCAGTATGAGGGATGCCTGGTCGCCATTTGCCAATTGTCCCACCGGACGGGCGGGTGCTTCCTATGTCGCATCATAGAACAACACTCAGCTGTCAGTTCAACAATCACAGAGATTACATTGTGGTACTGGAAGTCGCCTCGTCAACGCCATATCGCCCTGGCAGCGAGAGGCGATACTGGCTAGTACATCACTTCACCACGCGGCCGATCCCCAGCCTCGTCGTTCTCGCATCAACATCACGATTTTCGGGTCTTCGACGGGGCTGCGGTAGTGGTTGAGCTAGTGGAGTTCGAGGAGGACTGTTTTGGGATCTGAGGTCTAGAGGTCGTTGTCGCCTTCGATGGCGTGGCAGAAGTCGAGGCATTCGCAGCCGCCTTCTTAGGTGTGTACACTTTGCCTGTTGAATGTGTCGGGCTGGTCCATTGTCCCCTCGGAATGAATTCATCATCTGATTCAGATTGGGAGTCCCTGAGAGCGTCTGTCAGCGTTGTTGATAGATGCAGAATGCGAGAGCGCCGCACGAAGACAGGTCGGCTACCCTGCTGATAGAGCGCATGATGTTAAGACGATGTGCTCCGGATGGGAACGCCCACAATAACAATCACCTAAACTCAGTGTCCACAGCGAGCTTTCGGGAATCGGGCGCTTCTGAAGAAGGCGGGGAGCCGGTGGTATGTCCGCTTTCAGTGGCCTTGGCGCTGCACGGAACAGAGGTGAAGTCAGACCGGGTATGTGTTCGTTGAAGAAAAAACAGAGTCACGCACTGCTCCGGAGAATTGCCGGGGTGGTTGGTGCCGCCCACACCGGCGACAACGTCGGATGAGATGACATGAAGGCTCGACGGCATCGCGAGGGCAATCGGGGTAGTACCCGTCATGGCTTCCCCACTTCAAGTTCTCAGGGCCAGAGATATGACGCGTGTACTATGCTGGCGTTGCTGTTACTGTGGTCTCAAGTGAGCTTAACCCCTTCGGGAGCCTGGTGGAGGCAATACTACCACAAACTGTAACGGTAGCTCCAGTTTTCGGTCCGGGCACGCCAATGTCCATGAGACATACGTCGATTGTTGCAAGGGTGCACGTACGATTGGACACGAGGGGACTCACGAGGGTCGTACACCAGGCTCTCGTGCACGGCGCCGTATCTGCTGCCGCTAATACGTTGGAAAGCGTACGCGATGAACCAGTCCTGACTCTGGCTGCTGCTGTGAAGGAGAGAAACGAGCCTGCAGGTTGACTAGAAGCGATCGCTGATGTAGATATCTGAGCCAGTCGTGGGATATAGCTTTGACAGCACATCATCGCATGAGCATTAGACGCGAGCTCGCGATGAGCATATCGGTGGGCGGCCGGCGAACCGCCGACGAACCGCCATGGACGCACGGATTTCAGACGGTCACTCTAGATTGACCTGTCGAGAGTAGAAGATAGCATTCCACGATTATCTGTGTAGCTTCCTTGGTTTTCACAGCATCAGGGTACAGACGACCCGCCCAGAGAGTTATGTTGAAAGCGGTCAAGCTCAAGATGTTTATGCTCAGACTATGCTCAGGCGTTTGCATTGGCAAACCGCAGGCCCGTCGAACCTGGCGCTTCTCCCACGTGAAGCGCTCGTCTTTCGCGTGACCAGTACTGGCAGTACTGTACATCATGCAGCATATCGGCGCGAAGGATTGTAGCGCTTTTGACTGGTCTATTAGGACAGGTAGTAGTATGCAAGTTCATCTCCGCATGTCTTGGGTCCCTCTCCACGACCCTCGTCCTCGGAAGCCTTACCTCTAGCGCGCTCCTCCTGCATAGATATGCCGGGGCGGATGAGTACAGGGCACCATCGACGGTGGTGCGTGATGAAGAAGTCCAACTTCGTAGCACGCATTCTCGCTCACTGTTCAATCGTGCACTGGCAGGCTGCACACCTTCCCAATATATCGACCATCCGACGCTCGGCTTCTAGCCAGCCGCAGCGCTATACTTGCTCCCTCGCGCATTGGTCTTTGGTCGATGGCTTTCCTGCTCGGACACGTCCTGACCGCGTGCGTGGATCTCAAGACCATGCTCATCCAGGTCCCGGCCTTTGGACTGGCCCTAATCATGGTGATCGGCCTCGTGAAGGCGGACAAGGTACTTCGTCGGGGATTCGGCAACTGATATATACACAGAAGGACAGGCTCGCTTCCCGCAGCCACTGACGATCTATAGCTAATTAGCGACTGAATCATCTTGCTCATATCACCCAGACTCCATCCACATTCCGTGGCTGCAGCTACATACTGAAATAGATCACGCAGCATTGGCTGTTCGATAGACCTCCTTCGCAGTCTATCCCTGTATTCAGGGACTCTATGAACGGGCATCTTGGACCTCTGACCTCCAGAGGCTTCCGGCCGTGCTCTTAGACCAATCTAGTAGACCAAAAGGACGTATCACCTTGAACACAGCGACTCTCTCAGGCGGTCATCGAGCATGAGATCTAGCGGGGTATATCGTACACATGTAGTCTAAGGATCATACCATCTTGATGACCTTGCTGCCGTCCACAAGGCCGGCAAGGCTCTTCGCATGCACCTTGCCCTGGCTGTCTCGCCGTGCGAGGAGTTCGTCCCACCAGCCGAAGAGGAAGTCCCGAGCAATGAGCTTGAACCACGGAGTGAAGGAATTCGCTGTGGTTCCGGTCAGTCAAGCGATCGGGAGCCAAACAAGACGCATGCGACGCACAAGAATCCTCAAACATAGCCTGGAGCTCTGCCTTGTCTACGTACTTGTAGTCGCGGATCTCGTTCGGATTTGGTTTCAGGGTGACGTCCGCGGTCAAGAAGAGAATGTAATCGACTAGAGAGAGCGTGAGCGGCAGCGTCTCGGAAAACGGGCGCGATGGAACGGACCTTCATGCTCTCCCCAAAGGCCGTCCGAGGGCGCCAAGTAGTGTATCCGCGTAAGATACTGGAATTCATCGATGGGCGTTTGGCTCTTGGGGATACCGAGCTCGTGCTCGAGCTTGCGGGACGCGGCCACGCGCACACCGAGTTGGTCCTTCTCGACCTTCTCCTCCTCGAAGTCATCAAGCGGGTGCGAGCAGCACGTGTTCGTCCACATGTCCGGGAACGTAATCTTTTCGCTCGCACGCTGCTGCAAAAGCAGCTTGCCGTCGCTGGGGCGGAAGACGAATGCGGAGAACGCGCGGTGAAGGAGACCCTTGTTGATGTTCTCCATCAAGTGGCCTGCAAGCATGTCCTCGATTAGTTGGCTACTCATGCCAGGCAGAACGATGGACGCACATGTCTTCTTATCAGCTGCACCCAGTGCACGGTCGTCTTCGTCGACAAGGATGCACCGCTCCTCCATGAGACGGGTCTGCTCGGGATCATACCCAGCAGCGAGGTCGATGGACTTGAGCACAGCGCGGGAGGCTTCGACGGCGCGAGAGGTCATCGTGCGAGACAGTCTGGCAGCAGGAGCGGGTCTAGGTCTAGGACGGATGGTGGTGGTAAAGAGCGAAGCCAGATAACGGGTCATAGACGAGAGTGCGGGGGACACAGTGGTCCGACGCGACACCCATTTCTTCAAATATTTTGCGGGGACGCGCCGAACTCTTGTCCGACCTCTATAGTGATTACGTAATGCCGGACTCCATTCAATTCCTCCCTTCCACCGTGACGCCCTGCCAGTGCACAGTAAGTACTCGAGTCGTTGCCGTTGTTGCTACATGATATGCGCGAGGAATGGGTCGTCCATATCAGCAAGTATAGGACTGTCCCAAACGGAGGCTGTCTAGCACTGTCACATGCGGCCGGAGGTCAGATCCGACTGCTGGACTACTTGACACGGATCTTCAGAGCTCCATACGGCTCCTCCTGGCTCACGCTCATCAGGTTCTTCGTCGACAGCACTGGCCACGGGGACTTAGTGAGTAAACATGCGCGACCAGGGGAGTAGTAGAGAACGAACCCAAGCAATGGTAGAAGGCAGCAGCCGCCACACGTCGCGTGCTGGTGGCCTTCGGGACGATGTCGTCAAAGGCGACTTCAGACGACGCGGACGGGAAAGCGTTGAGCTGCACTCTGGCATACCTGCG
This sequence comes from Pilatotrama ljubarskyi, assembly GCA_022385805.1. NCBI lineage: Eukaryota > Fungi > Basidiomycota > Agaricomycetes > Polyporales > Polyporaceae > Pilatotrama > Pilatotrama ljubarskyi. The sequence continues at coordinate 29,381 of MU277778.1, forward strand.
GAATGGCAGGTACCTCAGCACTTGGTCATGAACGAGGCTCATTGAGGCAGCAACGCACTCCAGGAAGTTGAACGAGTTCCGTTCGAGAGTCAAGACGTTCGATTGCTGCGATTCTTCCAGCACCTCGTCGTCGGGCACTGCGAAGCCAACTGATGAATCTCGCACTTACTCGAACAAACCACAATGCCTACCATTGAACTGGAAGTCCTCTCCTCCAATTTGCGAGCTCCTCAAGCCCAAGTCCGCCGGGGACGCAGGAACGGGACCACCCCCGGGCAGCAACGAGCTCTCGCGCCTGCTTCCGATCGAGATCCCTCTCTTACTGACTGGGCGCAGCGCGCTGAACACGTCGCTGCCGCCCAGGTCGTATGCAGCTCCGGGGACAGACGAGCTTGGGCCGGCATGGTCCCAGGGAAAGAACGTGCTGCGCTGAGAAGCAGACGCATTATCCTGCGCGGGGCGAGGATCGAAGTCGAAATGGCTGCCCAGAGCCGAGGGCGGACGAGAGCCGCGACGGGCTTGGCCGGGCTCCTGCACAGAAGCATAGAGTACGTTTAGCGTGCGTATATGGCGTACGCGGAGCGGTTTCGTACCTCAGAAGAGCGCATCCGAGAATCAAAGTTGAAGCCGTCCGCCGCCGTTTCTACATAAGGCGTCGGCCCTGGCGTTTGCAGAGATCGCAGACGGGACTTACGGAAGTCGGGAAGATCCACACCCTCGAAGCCTAAGCCTATGTTCTGATCGACGTCCATATGAATATCGTCGGCGCCGGCAGCGGACAATGGCTCTCGACCCCCGTCCTCCGCAAGCGCAGCATCAGACACCTTACGCCGCTTCCTAGGTGGTTCACCTATGGCAGGTTGAGCATTTCTGCTACTAGAGATCACTCACCGTTACCCACCTTGCACCTCCATGTGAAGCTCTCCAGACCGAGCTTCCACCTGGAGCCTGAAATTCTCGAGCCAGAAGTCGACCAGCAGTGGAGCTTCCACTGACAGGTGGTGTGAGCCCCTCCCAGGTGTGCAGGGTCCAGGGGTTACAAGACGTACCGCCTTTGGGTGCTCCATAGATCATCTCTTCGATCAGCTTGCTGTTATCTTTCTCTAGCTTCTTGAGAGCCACTTCGCGCTTCAGAGCTTCCTGCTCCTGCACATAATTCGCTCGAGCCATCTGTGCATATGTGAGCGCGACGTTCGGGTTGAAAGATGGTATATCACACCTTCAGCTCATCGTCAGTGAGCTCCGTCCTAGCATCCAGTAACAGTCTGACGCGCTTGGGCTTGCGCGGAGCCGCTTGCCCTGCAGCTTCTCCAGGTCCGTCCGAGTCTCGAGGACTGAAAGGTGCTAGAGGCACAATCACGGAGCCCGAGGGCGGCAGGCTACTTCTGTTGAACTGCCCGGGCGATGTGGGGGCTTCCGGAGGATGCATGTCGATATCCTGGGCATCGAACCTGAAGTCGTTCCCCAGATCCGCATTCGCATCCAATTCGAATGGAGCAGCGCTCGCACGCAGACCCGCGGCGTTGGCTTCTGGTTGACTATAGATGGAGTCAGCAAGCAGGTTCACATGAAGTCGATCCCGGCAAGATATATACCCTTGCTCATCGTGAAGCGCCGACGCGCCCCAACCTTCCCCGAGCTCGCGCGCAAGCTCGTCGCCAATGTCAGCTTCACCTCCGCCTTCAGGCAGATCGAATACATTGTCATCAAGTCCGAAGCCGAATCCTCCGTCGAATTGCGACGAAGAGGGGTCCGGGCCTCCTCCCAACGCGCTGCCGCCGAGCGAGACGTTGAACGCGTCCGCCAAGAGCAGGTCGTGATGCTCGTCTAGGGTGTGCAAGGCGCGCGCGTTTTCCATCACCGCGGAGGACGGCGCGTCCTTCTGCCTCTGCTTGCCTTTCGACTTCGATTTCTTCGCCTTGGGGTCGAAATCTTCATCGGAGACGTCCACTTCGTCTCCAGCTGCTATGGGCATGAACGACGGCACGGACCATAAGCAACTTTGACCAACCGTCTTGCACCATACCATCCCAACCCTGCGGACGTCTGGATGAGTCACCATGATATCCAAACCGGGTTACACCCACTGACCACCACGAAAACGCTGTCAAAGTCAATGCCGAAGGCTGTCCCTGGGTCCGCTGTCAACGTCAGAGCTTCCGCGCTGAGGAGCCAAGGATAGATCAGAAGGGCTGGCGACTATCAGGAGCATATGTACGTACCGCAAGCTCGGTTGACCCATTTGGAGCTGCGCAGCATTGGCCGACATCGTGCTCAACTCCTGCACCGCTTTCTTTAGCGCGTTAAAGCATGTCGTCACGTCGGTGAAGAATATATCCTGCTTGACTTCACGCGTAGACCCATCAGCGACTATGTGTCAGGTGCATATATGCGCCTGAATTACCTTTGTATACTCTTGTAGGACGCGTTAGCTTCACCCTCGCAGCCTTTCACAGCAGCGGGAGACCTACCGAGCAACGCCGATCATGAGATTGCTTGAAAGCCGCAGCGCCAGCGGCTCTGCCGGCTCAGCGATGAGGTCGCACAGCTGCGAGATGTCGGCGGTGAGAACAGAACGCTTAGGCAGTTTTCTGAACGACGACTTGGGTCCGAGGGTTGCTGCAAGCCTACGCGACGGAGCACTGTCCAGCTTGCTTGCAGTTGGGAAGAACCATACGCACCAGAGAAGTCCGTAGCCGCTGTCTCTACGCTCTAAGAGATCTGGCGAGAAGAACATGGCGACCGGGGAGACAAATCACTACTGGGCGGTCGTGGTGGGCAGGATGAAGCAGGACCAAAGACCAAGCTCGCGCACCGCAGGACTTGCAAGATGCCATGGTATTGTGGTGCAGCAGGATTACCATATAGACTGAGCTTCGGAGGAGTCGCGCTGACGCATCATGAGATAGGGAATACATGAAAGCTGCATATTACAACATGGAACCGAGCTGTCAAGAACGCTCACTTCAGCAGACGTCAATACAATTACAGAGTCGCCCTCTCTACGCACGTCGTTATACATTTGTCCACCGTTTGCCGCCCCAGCTGACAAGCCTCGCGAAGAGGTCGTCGCGAGAGCCGACGAAGAAGAACTTGACCTCTTTCTCCTCCCTGGACCCGTCTGCGCGTGGCTCGGAGTACCCGATGTCGATGCCCTTCGTGATGCCGCTCTTCTTGACTCGCGTCACGTCGGCGAGCGGAATGGAGAGCGTCGCGCGCGCGGCCAGCAGCGGCGTGAAGAAGACGGTCGTCGGCGTGAGCGTGATCAGTCCGGGATGCTGCTTGAGCTGTGCCGGGAAGGCTGCCGCAGTGCGAGCACGCGTCAGTGACGTGCGATCGCCGTAGAACGTGCCAAGGAACACGCACTGTGCGTCTCGATGCGCTCCTCGGAGCCGCCTTGTGGCGTCGCCACCTTCGGCGCTAGCGGATTCAACGCTGCCATCCAGTTTTCCGGCTGCTTCCACTGGCCGTCTCGGAGTATCTTCCTGAGCTCCCCAGTACGCTCCTTGGTGGATGCCAGCCGGTCTCCGAACTTGTTCCAGTCAACCGACGAGCTCTTGCTCCCTTCCGCGTCGTTCTTCTCGGCCCCGGCTACGTTCACACTATCTGACGTCCCTCGCCGGGCTTTGCGCCGCTTCGGTCTCACGGGCAATCCGCGAGCTACTCGTTGAGATATTAGGTCCATCGCATACTCGGCATCCGTGGGCACACTCGACAGAGGCGGTGGGATCCTAAGAAGTTCAGAACGAGACGTGAACATTCAACGTGCCCCTGTAGTGAACGGCGGACATACCGGGACCGTTGCGACGGAGGGATGGCAGCCATGATGGGGACGACATGCCAGAAGAATGCACCAGCTACGAATCCGATCGACCTCACCACGTATTGGGCCGGCAGCAGTCCCAGGAGGAACCAGCCAAAAAGTATCTATATGGCCAGGCGCTTCAGCGCGAGACTTCTCCGTGGATGCGTTTGCCACTCACGGCACCATATACAGTAGAAGCACTCGGATTGCGCCAAAGAAAGATGCTGGGACAATTTCAGTAAGCGTGACATAACCGGAATGTGTGCACGTACTTCTTGATTCGCTCAAGCAAGTCAGCGATCTCGCACAGCGCGTACAACCCTAGGCGTTTCAGGTCTTCCTCCTCCAAGTCCTCAGCACGGCTATGCTGCTCGTGTGTCTCTTCGGGCTTCTCCGTCGCTATGCTGTGGACGCTGGCGGCATCGTCCCCCTCTGTCTTCTGCTCACTCTCACCAGTGTTTTGAGGGGATTTTGCCGCCTTCTTCAGCTTCTGAGTCTGCCTGTATTCCCTGAACAAATCCCACACGTCCTTCACACCTAGCCATGGCGAGGTGGCCAGTCGCGAAGAAAGCATGGCGCTGAAAGTATGCGAGCGGCCGATCCGACTGCGGTGTGCACGGAGCTCGTCCAAACTGGGGTAAGGGTGGAGCTTCCGTCGGACGAGGCTATAGAGGACACGCAGTAGTAGTGCGGAAGTCAGGAAACCATGGTACCAGAGGATCCAGTAGAGCTTATAGAAGTAGTTAGGCCGCAAGTCATAGATTGGTCGTTTCTGCTACGAGGAAGTGACTTACAGCGCAATATACGAAGCTCCTCCTTGGGTCTTGCCAGGTAGCTAGTCTCAGGAGAGGGATGACGAAGAGGCTGTAGAGCGGCTCGAGCGCGACATACAGCCGCTGTGCGGTGTCCTTCAGACGGCCGAGGCTGAACGCGGGCGGCGGCGGCCTCGGTGGAGGTAGTAGTGGTAGGAAGTAGTCCTTGAAAACGTGAATAATTCGGCGTGTGGTCATCAAGGCAGATGACATACAATAGCGATACGCTCTGACAGAGAGCGGGGAGCGGCATCCGTCTGTTCTACTTCCGTAGGCTTGGGCAATAGATCTGCTACTCCGGGCGACAGCGTTTCTGAAAGTGCAGGGGCACTGGCCGATGCGGCGTGGGCTACGCTTCTGGGCACGGGGGCGCGCACCTCCCGCACATACTACTCGATGATAGGCTCAGCACAAAGCAGGTACCCACATGGACTCTGGACTTACCGTAGAAAACAGATACAGGAATCGTTCGATCTCCTCGTCGTCATACAGCTCACGCAGCTGAACCTCGGAGAGCTGCTCTTCCTCCTTCGGTGTCAAGAAGTTCTCCGTAGGTGTCGACGCCTCGAGTGGGTCCGAACCTGCTGGCGTTGTAGCCTCGTCGTCCTCCAAGTTCAGTCCTACTTCTTCGTTAGTCGCCGGAGGAACGACGCCTCTGGACGGGCGAGGGGGCAGAGGCGGAGGCACGCGGTTCCCGGGAGAGGGCGAAGGCGGGCTCGAATGCGAGGCCGCCGGAAGCACGAGACCCCCAATTTGTCCCTCGAAACTCATACTGGTAGCAGCTCAGATGGCGGGCCGTATATCCAGAGGTCAAGTAGGAAGGCTGGAGGGAACCAGGATAGCGTTGGCACTAGGAGAGTCGGAGTGAGAGATATATATACGCCAGGCACCGACGCGCGCGCACCGCTCGAGGACTTGAGAATCGGTAATGACGTCGAGACGAGCAGCCTGTTTCCTGCTTCAGCTGAGGCCTTCCCCGGCAGATTGTACGCAGGTGGAGCGTTCACTAGCAGCAGACCAGGATTGAGTGCCATGCGACATAGGTCCGAAGCGGGCACGATGCTGTCGTGAGTACGCTCAGGGCTGGGCCGGATCCGGAGAGCGCGACGGAGGGCTGTCATTGATTGGCCTTTAGCGCTGAACGTCGCGCGCACGTGATTACAACGCGTGCACTAAGACGCCCGTAGCCACAGACAACTCGCGCCGTTGTGGCTGCAGATGCGACCAGGCTCTATCATCCTTTTCACCTTTATACCTCGCGAGTGCCTACGCACGGCCTTCCTGGCTATCGTGAAAGTTCCACCTGGGGTAACGCACACGTAAAGTCTTGCTGAAACAGGTGAATATGCTACAAGCAGTCTGTTAAAAGGTGGCTAAGGGCATATGCGTCCTCGTTCGATCGTTGCGCACGAAGGTGCGGTCTTTTGTTATTCCGGTGACACTCAGCCATGTAGTCTAACGAGCTTCAAACAGCTACATCAATTTCACGAGGGACAGACCGTGGATGCGGACCACGGGCGGACTCAGGCCTGTGCAGCGGCCACATCGGGGCGGCGACAGTACCTCTTGTGCCGCTTCCAATCTGCTGTCTGCCATGTATACAAGGTAAGCAGATGCACGTTCAACAAACGAGGACCGGTTCTCATGTTACCTGGCACGGCCGTGAGCAGTACAGGATCGCCTATAAATCAACACCGGTCAACAACTGGAGTCTGGAGAGCCGGAATCTCGATGTGGCAACGGCTTACCTGGCAAGCGCTACAACGAGACAGGCTCCTTAGGCTGTTCGACAACTTGGCACACTGAATCCAAGCCCAGCGAGTCAGCGATCGACAGGCGAGTAAGTAGCTCGCAACCTACGTTATAGTTTCCACAAGCGATGTTATCCGGAGAGCCTTGCAGACGAATCGCCTGTGCTGCCTTCAAGTCGCCCTTCATTTCGTACAGCCGACCCAAATTATCACGGGTGACAGCGAGATCAGACTTGGGCCCGGACTGGCTGCGAACCCGCAAGGCTTTGTTGAGGTATTCCTGCGCTTGGCCGAGACGTCCCATCGTGAGGTAGAGCTCACCCAAGCCATTGTAGGACACTGCGGTCGTGAAGTGGTCAGTGCCTAGACCAGCCTCCTTGACCCGGATGGCTTCCAGGTGGGCACGCTCGGCCCCCTGTAGGTCCCCTTGTGTCTGAAGCCGTATAGCTTGGTTCTTCAGTTCGACGCCGTCGGTCACACCCAGGGCAGTGCCCATACTTGGGTTAATGTGGGCGTTGAACATATCTGCGAAGGTCCGCGAGTGCTAGCTCGAATGCTAATAAGGGGATATGCAGAAGCGGATGCCCGTCGAGGCGGAGGCGATGAGTGGACGACTTCTCAGAGCAAGTGTGGCCCGAGCGCCTACTAGCCGCCTCGGATTGTACAATGAGAGAGGAGGAGTATTTGTGTCTGTTTACAGTGTGGCTGCGCCAAGCAAGCCAACAGGGCCCGGGTCGGTGAGCGTTCCTTCCTCCAGCCTCCACAACCACAGACAGACACCCGTCCGCTAACTCACCGCTTAGACCCGTTCCTTCCTATATAACTCTCGCGTCCTCTCCTTCCTCCCACTTGCCATCCACCATGGCTTCGTCATCATCTTCATCACCAGAACTCTCCGCGGGTCTCGCAGCGTCATCATCGCAAGAATCCGCGTCTGTACAATACACCAACCTCACTCAAGCGGAGGTTTTCGAAGATCTTTCCAGGTGCGTGATCTGTCGTAGCTGGATATGCGGTGCCGTACTCACGCTGTTGCAGTCGTTTCATCCTCAACCTCCCTGAAGAAGAGCTCCGATCAGTCGAGAGGGTTTGCTTCCAGGTCGAGCAAGCGTGAGTTGTCTATACTTCGTGCTATCTGCCCTTGTTCACCCCTTCCATTCAGCCATTGGTACTATGAGGACTTCATCCGCGAACAGAACCCGTCGAAATTCCCCTCATACACGCTGAAACAGTTCTCTGAAGTGTTGTTCCGTGCATGCCCGATCCTCGAGCACCAAGCGAAAGACCACGACAGGACGTTTGCGTCCTTCATGCAGTACAAGACTCGCGTGCCCGTATGCGGGGCGATCATGCTCAACGATACCTGGGATAAGGTTAGTCGCCTCGCCTGCAGCATCCGCCCCACTTACGTAAGGGACTCTTTTCTACCGCAGTGCGTTCTCGTCAAGGGCTGGAAATCCTCAGCAGGTTGGGGGTTTCCGAAAGGGAAGATCAACGAGCAGGAGCCTAAGCATCGATGTGCAATCCGCGAGGTGAGTACGCCACCCCTGCATGCGCCTCCCAGCGCACGCTCACACGCCCGTCCAGGTGCTCGAAGAAACAGGATATAACCTGGAAAACCAGCTGGATCCTGAAAACGTCATCCAGCTGTCCATCAAAGAGCAGTCTATCTCGTTGTACATTGTGCCAGGGGTGCCCGAAGACTTCCCGTTCCAGACCAGGACGCGCAAGGAGATCAGCGTGAGTGCACAGTCTTGTGACAGCCAGCGAAATTAATCATCTGAAATCCGCGATCAGAGGATCTCCTGGTTCAAACTGAGCGATCTTCCGACCTGGAGGCGTAACAAAACAGTGCCGGGGAAGTTCTACCTCATTTCCCCCTTCATAGGGTGAGTGTACATACTATGTGCCGCCCTCACGCATTGACCGTTGACGATGTGTGCAGCCCCCTGAAGGCATTCATCCATGACCGCAAGCCTCGGAACCTGCCCCGCAAGGCCCCGAGGCCGCAAGTGACCCCGCCGTCGGAAGCGGCGCACATATCGAGCGAGGAAGACGGTGTTGCAAGTATTGAACAATCTCCGTCGTCTCTGGTGGATCCGAACGCACAAGAGCTGAGCTCACAATCCTCGGCCGACAATGGCGAGCCGCATACCCCTTCACCGCAGTACAGCGCTGCGCGAGTACATCAAGCGACCTTCGACGCAGGCGACGACGCCAGTGTAGAGAACTCGATAGCCCACGGGTCCAGCCCCAGTGTTTTGGATCCCGCTCTGGCTAGACTGTTTGACCGTCTGACTATGTCGGCTGCTTCGCTGACCTCGGAACAACCTGAGAAGAATACGCTCCCCTCCGCCGAGACGATGCCGGCTTTGTCGACGCGCTCACACGCCTCCCCAGCCTCCCAGGACCCCACCGTCAGCCCCGACTGGTCTGTCCATGTGCCTCCTCACAAGGCATCTGCCCACCAACGCCAGCCTCTCTCCCATGCGAGGTCGTCGCCCACGATTGCTGCGAGGTCTCCCGAACAGACACCTATGCAGAGCACAACGTCGGGCACTCCTGCCGCTCCCACCATCTCGCCGTTGTTGAAGGCGACTGGCCACGGACGTCGTAGCTCTACCTCTATGACGGATCTATCGCCTTATATGCCTCGTGCGGGCGGGATCACAAAGGAGATGAAGTACATCTCCATGCTAGAGAGCGTTGCGCAGGAGTCCGACCGGGTCGCTTCACGCCTGGGCCATCGTCCCCCGATTCCCGCTTCGCAGGGGCTGTCTGCCTTCGCCCCGCAACCCCCCTCGTCCGTGCCACCAGAGATGATCTACTCTTCGACAGCTGCTCCGCCCCAGCCCCCACGCCCCTTCCCGATCCAGACGCCGTATGCTGCACAGCACATGAACGGCTTCTCTACCCGCCCGAACACCAGCCTGGCGCTGCATCACCCGCCTCCCCATCCTGCAATGGTGCCGCGGCAGAGCATGAACGAGGCTCAGCTTCGTGCATTGCTGCCCTTGAATGGCCCGGGTCCTGTCCCTGGTTCTTCGATGCCATTCCCTCCTGCATTTGCTCGGCCTCCCATGAACCCCCACCCCTTCGTCCCTCAGCATCGTCCCCTGCAGACCCCCAGTATTGGTGAGTCAGCTGCGCTTATGCCGAAGTAGCATCCACTCATTTGTTCTTCACAGCACCCCTCCCGCTTAATGTCAACCACGCCAACAACGCACGTTTGCTATCTATTCTTAACACGCCGAACCCCGTATTCCGGGCGTGAACTAGTCATAACGGTACCGCCCCTAGATAATGTCGATGGTATAGGAGCAAAGCGCTCTTTCGTGTATTGATATGGTTACTAGTATTGGTTTGTTCTGTCAATGTCGCATACCACATCGATTCTCCCCTTCCCTCACCTCCGTCTTTGCATCCCCTCCTCCTGACCCAGCCGCTATACGTTCGGACAGTGCAGACGGGGCGTCGCCTCGTCTTGTCGTCATCTCACGCATTTCTCGCTACCATTTTCCTCCCCGTCCTTGTTTTCCTGCTGTTACGGCCCGTTCGGCCTCGCGAACCCTCTCTCTCCTTACAAACGTCTACCCTTGACCTCCCCACTTCCTCTCTCGCGCCACGTTATGTCTCCCCGATTCCGAGACCCCACTATCCTTCTACTCTTATCGCCATAACCCACACATTTTCACGCCCTTAGCCTTCTCTTTCGTTAGCCCGTCGCCAGTCGCATCGCGTACGTCATCTGTAGTTTTGTAGCGTAGTGCTCGAATGTCTGCTTATGTTCGTCGACCATCGCAATGCAACCTGTTGTCCTTTCCCAAGAGCTGCAGCTCGCCACGCACTGACCGACGTTCTGTGGTGCTACTCGTCCAATGTCACCGCTCTATGGACAGGGTTCCCTCGCACTCGGTCTCAGGCCACTCTGCACACCAAGTTGCCATCCCAGTCATCCGACCCTATGCCTTCTCTTACCACGAAAAGGCCGATGGGGTCAAACCTGTGCTTGATAGCCTTGAGCTTGTCCTTGTTGCTCCCGAAGAAGGTCTGTTGAGGGTTCGGTTCAAACAGGGACGCCTACGGAACACCATGGATGGTCAGCGAGACGGGCACTCGATAACAAGATCCTCATGAAGGGACGCACCTCATTGAAGTACGCGCCCGATTTGGGCGCAAGGGCTCGGAGGGTAGTCATGTTTTGCTTTACACCGTCCACTAATTCGTTGATGATGTCGTTCGGGGTGCCTTCTGCCCACCCAGTGGCGAAGATAGTATGCAGCAAAGCCTTCCGCCACGCCGGGTTCACACCCATAGCGCCGGGGTTTACTCTGGAGACCGCTCCCCCGCTGACCATTCTGTACGAGGGGCCAAATTAACACCGTCGCATACGGTCACCAGAGGCCACGTACAACACTGTGAGACCGGTCAACGGTATCAACGTTTCTGCGACCCGATCGGGGTCCTGTTCGACCACATCCCGTGGGAGAAGCCAGGAGCCTAGCGCGCCGCTGGTCCCCGAGTCACTGGTTTGAGGGAAGAAATTCATGAACCAGGTGAAGAAGGAGTCCACTGGAGTCGTGATCGCCGTCTGTACAGAAAGACCATCGGGCGTACTCGCTGCCAATGATCGCGCAGAAGTGAAGAGGGGATCGATAGTGTCGTTGGCTCTGTCCATTGTGCCGTTTAGCAGGATATGCAATGCTGACATCCCCAGCGCTCCCGTAGAGGGCTCTGGCGCAATGGACGCGAAGCCGGCCCAACCGGCATCTGAGAGGTTAGGAGAAATCCGGATGAGATCAGTGAACAGTTTCTGCAAGGCTGCGGTAGGCGTCGAGCTGTTCGTGGAGACCGATAGCACCGACGCGATGAGCGGAAGGTTCGGGTGTGTCTGGTATGTGACCGACGTGACGACACCGTACGTCCCCCCGCCTCCGCCGCGTAGTGCGAAGAACAGGTCCGCATTCCGATGGGCGTTGGCAACGAATCTCGTTCCATTCGAAGAGATCATCGTAAATTCCAGGACGTTGTCCACGCCTAGTGCGCAGTTAGCACTCTGCCGGTCCTCTAGGAAGTAGGGAAGCTCACCCAGTCCAAAGCTGGGGGATAATATGCTATGACCGCCGCCCAGAATCCATCCGCTAGCCGCACCAACGGTACCGCCTGCAGATAGACCGCCCACTAGAACCCGGTTCTTCGCGTTCACAGCTTCGTATGCATCTTGCCATTGAACGCCGGCGCCAAGGGTTATTGCTATGCGAACGTGAGTGATTCTAGCTCGCTGAAGAGAAAGGATGGGAAGCAAACCGTGATCATGGGTCTCCGACTTGGGAGCGCCCGTGGGCGTGAAACTATCGTGAAAGGTAATATTCTTCATGTTGTGCGTCCATATGATGAAGGAACCGCGCGCCGTGCTTCGACCAGATAAGTCATGTCTACAATCGCATTCTCCAATCAGGAAGCGATAGCTACGAGCGTTCGCGATCGTGCTCACCCGGTACTCTTGACAACTAGCCGGAGGTTGTGCGCTGCGACAAATTGCACGGCCGCCTGAACATCCGCATCCGTCCGTGCATCTACGCCTACCACCGGGACGCTGCCTTGCGTGCACGGAATGTCCAGGGAAGTGTTCATGAAGCATGCACTGGTCGTGTCGTTCTTGAACACGAAGGTCTCGAAGTTCGCACCTTGCATGGCTCCGGATTGGTTGGCCCTCCACGAAGCGTCAGTCCAAAGTTTGTGGACGGCATCGCAGTTTCCAGACGGGTCTGATGCGGGGTAGCAAGGAGAAGCCGGAGGAAGCGGGCGGAGGAGGGGTTGTGAGACCTGCTTTGCGAGTTTGGAGAACGCCGACGCACTCGGCCAGCATGCATCGCCGAAGAGACAACGGCACTGGGAAGTGGCCACTGCGGCTCCGGTGACGGATCCGGACAGCGGGAGGAGCGCCAGGCAACATAACGAGATGAGCGCGAACGGATTGACAAGTATCATCACGGATGGTGTGGTCGAAAGCAGGACAACGCCCGGGTCCCGTGTCACGACTTATAAGGAGACAGACAGGCGGTGAAGAAGTGGGAATGCTATGGGCAATATAGCTATACGAGAGGTGGTGGGCTCACGAGTTGTGGGCGACCCGCGGTGTGACAGAAACCCGATTCTATGACACCGGCGGAGGGTCAAAATGGGACTGTCTTCTAGACTGTCTTTGGACGATCATAGATCTCGGGAGTACCTCGCACACAAGAAAAGACCTGTGAGTGCCCCATCTGCGGAGCGCGAAGATTGAGTGTCGCAGCAGTGCGCGCAGCGCATGTCAACCAGTTGGTGCGGGCTGCAGAGAGCGCGGACGCGGCGAGAAGCCTACGGCGTTCGTGTCCTACGCGTGGTATATAACATCAGCTGTACATCCTCCTCAAGCAAGGCTCCGCTCACGCCAGGTTCGTGTTTCGCATGGCCTCCAGACCGAGTGAGTGAGTTTCCTGCATCTGAGGCCATCGCGCAAGAAGGGTGGGTAAGCTGTCTGCGAGAAACCTGCTCCGGTTCTCATCGGCAAGAGCTGTCCGCCAGTGCGGCACGTTGGGACCAGCGGGATTTTATGGATACTTCGAACACTTCGGAGAGATGGAACGATACCTGCGATTCGAGTTCTTCCGTGAACTCAGCTGCTGCCACCTGCTCCTCCCACGTTCGGCTCCTAGTTAGTGCTGTCACACCGAGTGACGCGACAGTGCTAATTAGGATGCCTCTCCGCAAATCCTCTTACCCTTGAAGAAACCTTTGGAGAAAGGC
>MU277778.1:44562-73259 GCA_022385805.1 Pilatotrama ljubarskyi
CACGAGGGGCATTGGCCCATGCTACCCCCCGGAATAGGCTTGTGACCAGCACAGAAACTGGACTCCTGTCACGGCGGTCACTCCCAGAATATACCGCGCCGGAACCGCCAGCCTGTTCTTCCCATTTCCAGGTCGTATTCCGGTCCAGAATATGTTTACCGGCTCCCGGCCGGAATATTCACCGAGCCATGCGCGGACAATGCATCCTGTGACGTCACTGTTCCGGACCTGAACGCGGCAAGGAGCGTTGAAGCCTCTTCCCAGCCTGTCTCCCGTCCTGAACTGAACCGGGACAGGAATCCTCTTCCGGGGCTCAACCACACTGCGAAAACACTCCGGGCTAGTTTACATGTCACGCGTCTGTACCCAGTATCCCCGAGTCCCGACAACTCAATGTGCCCGGTGGTCAGCCCAGCTCAGATCAGCATAGGCGGGCGGCGTCGATCAGCGCTCAGCGCTCAGCCTCGATGCATCGCGTTCAGCTGCGTAGTCGCTATAGTCAACGTCCTAGAAAGCTCGTAAGTCGATGCGCGCGTGTAATCCCAGTGCGAGTTTGCACGTGCCATGAACTTGGTACGCGCGCCATGAGTCCTTTGTACGAGCTCAAGAGCTCGGTGCCACTCAGGAACTCATTGTTCGAGCTCCGCAGCTCACGAAAGCTCACAAAGCTCGCGCGCAGCCCGCAGAGCGCCCGCGAGCTCCGAGAGCTCGCCAGGTGAGCACGCAGGAGCTCCCTCGGTCGCGGTGCTCGTCCACGAGCTCGCAAGGTGAGTACAGAGAAGCTCCGTAGCTCCCAGAGCTCGTCCTCGAGCTCGCCTGAGCCGGCGCGAGCTCCGTAACTCCCAGAGCTCGTCCTCGAGCTCGCCTGAGCCGGCGCGAGCTCCGTAACTCCCAGAGCTCGTCCTCTAGCTCGCCTGAGCCGGCGCGAGCTCCGTAACTCCTAGAGCTCGTCCTCGAGCTCGCCCGAGCCGGCAGCTCCCAGCGCTCGTCTTGCTCCCAGAGCTTGTCCTCGAGCTCGCCCAAGTACGCGGGAGCTCAGCTCACAGCCTATCCTCGAGCTCGCCCGAGTACGAGCGAGCTCCGGAGCTCTCTCTGAGCAGCTTCTCGAGACGGAGGACCTCGAGCCTGGGACGAGGCTCGTATGAGGTGGGATTCAGGCCCTTGATGTTGGGAACGTCTGATATTCAGTGGTTTATTTACATCTAGCTCTTGAGGCATGTTAGCGCGTGTGATGATTACAGCTAGATCTGAAATGGACTCACACGGTCCAACGAGCGCACCACAACACAGCTCTGGTCGATACCCTCGGGTACGTAGAAGTACGCTGCGAAGTGCGAGAGGATATCCTCACTGCGAACAACGGCGGGGCGGGAGTGGAAGTCACTGTAGTGTAGTCGTGTATTGAGGAGCGGGAAACGGCGGTAAGGGTCGAGGTCGGAATGCGCTTGAGTCAAGGGAATATATTCCTGGATGACTAAGAATGGTTCGACAAGACGCTGCATCCCTGACGCAACACGAGAATGGAGGAAGATTTGCGAGATTTGACCTGCGCGGACAAGAGTGGGGTCGTCGGAGGAAGGGTCTTTGAAACACACGAAAGAGTTTCGGATGTGATTCGCCCGGGTGCCGTACGTGACACGACCTATCTCAAGCTTTGTGAGAGGACGAATATGAGGGGAAGCGCGACAGCGAGTATCGGCAAGATCACTGTTGTAGGCGGTGTATGAATGGGCGCCGTACACGGTGTTCAGGAGCTTGACGAAGGCAAGGTACGTGTTGTCATCCATGCGAACCTCACTGAGTTCGGCGTATACGTCCTCGAGCGGTCGACCACCAGTGCCCGTTGCGGGAGGAATCGAATCGAAGACATCAAGGACGCGCGACCCACGTGCTGCATCCTGATAGGTGTTGCGGAACGATGCCAGGACCTCCCGGAAATCCTCTGAATCTGGCCATTCCGTCGAAGATATCAGCCAGCGTAACTCCGCACCAGTGTAGAATAGGCGCATAAATGTCAGGGGGATGTCGGCTGTTCTCTCGTCAGAAGTGTGAATATGTATGTTACGGTGCGGCGCACATACCGATGTGGTTGTTTGTATTGAGACGCTGAATGATACCGTTGTATCGCTCAAAAGGGAAGCCCCACCATCCACGTACAGGACCGAATAGAAGGAGACACGCAGTGAGGTGAAGCGAGAGGTGGTGATTAGGGACCAGGTCGTGGTCGAAAAGCTCTCGAAGGGTGCGCAAGTATTCGGTCATATGGTAGTCGAAAAGGCGAGCACGTTCAGAGTCCATGGAGCGTCGGGCAGCCAGGTCGACAGCAACAACCAGATGAACGAAGTTATCAAGCACCTTTCCGTCTCCTATGGTCGCTGTGGATGAAGACCAGATCCGCACGAGGGTGATGACCATGCTGATGGTGCAAATCGTCCGCCAGTGATCCGCTTTCAGCTTCCCATGCGCGGCGCTACCGAAGTTTGCTGGAGGACGTTCTATCCACGATGGGAGATACGTCGTTAACATATCAGTTCGCAGAGCCTCAATGACTTCAGCAGTGAGGACACGGAACTTCGAGACATCGTGTTCGTTCTCAGCGAGGTGGAAGTCGGCGGTCGCCTTCGGAAGGACTGGGGGTATGATGAGCCTATCGACGGAGTGAGACTGTGCCTGTGATGCCATCGTCAGCACCATCTCCATGTGACCGTGATTGAGATAGTGACTCACCCATTCAAGGAGCGCGGCACCGTAGGCTTGCTTGGTCGAACTGGAGTCAGGCGATATACCATTGACTTGAGCGAGTGCGACCAGGTACCCCTTTCTGGGTCGCAAGACTGCCGACATCGCGCCCTTGGCAAGAGTTCCATTCGGCAGAACACCGTGTCTGAGGGCGGCTACTAGTTGCGACAGCCACTCGCGTTGCTCGGCCGGTGTGTGTGGAGTCGCCTTCGATGTGGCCTTCTCTTTGACGTCCTTGATGCCCCAGACATCTCGGCAGTGATGGCGAAGTCCACCGAGAAAGAGATTGTGCATTGCATCGACCACTGCGTATCGCGTGGGGTCCCAGTAGGGCAAACGGAGGAGTTCAGACCAACGCAAACCGTGTTCTTCGAAGATAGCGTCCCGCTCCGATTCCGTCTTCGCCTCTCGCCAACGAGTGGCGATGTCCAGATGTTCCCGCCATGTGCGTGACGGCCAAGGGCGAGAGATATTGTTGATATCTGACTTCTTCAGGAGGCAAAACGAGCAAAAATGCCGTGATCCGTGGCCTGCGAAGCCGGCGGTCTTGCGAAGTGCAGGGAGATCACAGATGAGAGGGATTATCACTGCGCGGACTAGACGACCGTTTGGATGAAGCGCCGTTTGGCTCAAGCGCACGCCGTAGTGCCACAAGACAAGGAGCTCGTCGACAAGTGGGCGCAGGAAGTGATTCATCTCGTGGAGAGACGGCTCATTGGGTCCAGGGATGATCGCGAGCAGGCAGATGTACTCCGGGAGGAAGCGTAGCTCGGGCGGTAAGTTGAGACAGACAAGATACACAGCGCCAACCGACTTAGACTTCCCCGCTTTCTTGTTTCCGCCCGGATTGAACCAGTCAACGAAGAGGCCGAAAACCAGATGTATTGCGTCGTCAGGCTGGACAGAGTAAAGGGAACCATCTGGTGCGCGGAAGTGCCGCAGGGCTGGAGACTGTAAGATGTCGGTGTAGGGCTTCCCGGGGGTGGGGGCAGATGTAGTCCAAGCATCCTGAACGATAGTCTCCGCAACCCGCCGTGAGAGCAGGTTGGCAATCCAGTAGATTAGACCCAGGTATGGATATGGTCGTAGTGGGACGTGAGCAACGCGCCCTGGCCGCGACTTCGATGTTGCCGCGTGCACGACCTTCCGGGTGAGTGCTGAGCCACAGACGAGTTTGTCCGTCTCCTTGAATGTGCAGTTCTGGGGATAAGGTCGATCAGGTGAATCAAGGTCGGGCGCGTATGTTTGTGAACACCGCGGACAGGTTGCATAACGGATGATGTCCGGTTCGACCTCGAGGCGAGAGAGTACCGTCCGGATGTCGCGAGGTACCGACTCGAGGATGGATCGCTGCTCATCGGTGAGGCTGCCGAGTTGCGGCCTTTCGCGTCGTTTGCCGTGGGGCTTCAGTGGAAGAGGTGGGACTTGAGGTAACATGGGGGGGGAGGCGACATTGTTGGAGGCGATGAAGGCGCCTGTGAGAACAACCCGGATGATACCAAGAACCAGATTTGCAGCGTCACTGTTCAACCCGGAGAGCGTATGGAGGGCGCTGACCATTAGCAGCGCAAGCAAGATACACGGCTGCATCGTACGGCACGACGTGAATAGGTGATCTGTTTTGGACGTGAGCCTGCGGCCAAGACAGACGAAGGATCAATCGCACCAGTGTGGTACACTCTCGGCGTACACGTCTCCGACTCGTGAGGGAAGCCATAAAGGCCCGCCAGCAGCTTCCGACGTTCCCAGGCGACGTTCCTCTGCGAGTCTAATGCATCGAGCGCCCCTCGAATACGCTCCAGCAGCTTTCCGCGTCGTCGATCTGCGTCTCTGTCGCCAAGAGGGGGGAGCAAACGCAGAGTGTGTTGTTTACTCTCGAGGGAGTGATGGAGCGAAAGGAACACCTGGTTGTCAGAGCCCTTCGAAGCAGCATCCAGAGCTGGCGGGGTATCGTTAATGGAGGAAGGGGACGAGTCGAAAACGAGTCGTGGTGACGCGGGCGCTAATCGCAGCTCGTGGGACAGCAGCGACTCGAGAAGCGAAAGCTCCTCAATTCGCTGTCGCACTTTCTGGACCTGGCAATGAGTGAGCAATGCATCTGAGGTAGGTAGCAAAGAATGAATGGGACGACATACCTGCTCTTGCGCGTGATCAGGTGTGTCAGAAGATGTGGAAGCGCGACTAGAGTCAGGTGGTGGCGGTGTTTGGTTGGATCGCGCGGGAGGCGGAGAGTGGTCGAGGCTTTGGTTAGGCGAAACATACTGGACAGCGGAGCAGCATTCAATCAGTACGGCACACGAGTGGGAGACGTGACCTAAGGCATACCGATGATCCCGGCAGCTGAATGTGGCGGTCCTGTGGTGGACTCTGGACCGCGGTGTTGCGGGCGTGCGTGAGGGGTCTGTCTGGAGCAGGCGAAGCATCTGGAGGGAGCATGTCGGGTGGCGGTGGCGTTCGGCTGGAGGGTGCGGACAGCGGGGACTGATCAAAACCTTGGGCAGGTGAAGCATCCTGGAGCAGTACTTGATCAGCATTCAGGACGTCGTACGGGTCGGAGACACGAGCGAGAAACATACCGATGATCCCGAGGGTGATCCCGAGGGTTGATGACCATGCTCTTGTGACGAAGCCCGGATCTCGGTGCCGCGAGCACGCATGGGAAGGCCATCCACGTCGCGAGTGTCCGCGACAGCAGCCACCACCGTCGTATAGAGAAGGTGATCGTTCTCTTCGGCGCGCAAAGCATCGTCGGCCGCGTGCTGATTCCATTTCCTGAGGTCAAGCATGCGACCTGTGGCGACAGTCCCGTCCCCTTCGCGCCGCTTGACATCTTTGCATTGAGAGCATAAGCAGAGCCTCAACTTCTTCTTTGCGCCCATGGAGCCACTGTGAAGGAGAATGTCAAGTCCAGGAGGGGCAGAGGGATAGAGGAAAGGGCCACACCGCACATATATATATGCACAACGCTGTCTGATGGATAGTTTGCGCCATACCATGAACGTAAAAACAATGCAGAACAAGGTTGGCACGTGTTACATATCAGTCTACATATCAAGCGCTGCCCATAAGGGATACTCGTCAACGGCTTGCTCGGGCGGCTTACACATAAGGTCGCATAGACAACACACGCCAAAAGCGAGCCAGCCACATGCGCTGGCCTGCGAAACCATCCGAGTCCGCATGAACCAAGTCATGGCAGCCGCCGAAAACGAGATGAAGAGTCTCCATCTGACGCACTGGAAGCCGCGTTATCAGTGAATTCGTGTAATGGTAACGCTTGACTCACAGAGGCTCGGATGTGGCCACGCACAGCCGCCAGAACTACATGAAGAATCTCGACGTGCGCCGCTATTCGGCCTGAACGCATGAACAAGTGAGATATTAGATCAGGGACTAGTACGAGATACCTTGGTCTGCAACATATCCGGCATATGCAGCATTCGAGGAGATTGCTCTGATACCCTTCCGACTTGCCTCAAGATCGTCGAGGATCCGGCTCATTCGTCGAAGATGTAGACAGAGCTCTTGACTGTTATTGCGAAGGCCGACAAGTTCACGTTCGTACTGTTCGATCTTGCTGCGATCCGTGGCTCTTTGGGCCTTCAAAATCGTGACCTCCAGCTGTAAGGTGACGATCTTAGACCGAAGCGCTTCCAGATGATCCTTGCAAGCGAGGTCCTGGGACTCAGTATGAGCGTGACAGTAGGGCACCCGCAATGGCAGCAGGCGTACCTGTCCCTCAAAGACGGCGTTCAGCGCACACGACTTCCCTGGTCCTACGGCCGTCGAGGCACAGCTCATCTCCACCGTATCCTTCACCAGTGTCAGAGAAGTGGCGATATCCGCAGATGATATCCGAGTCGGAGGTTCAGGTGATGCAAGAGACTCAGAACAGCAGGACATTGGATGCGAATGCGTCGGATGAGAAGAGGTAGAAGGATGGATGTGGAAGAGGAGGTCCTGTGAGACTTCATTGTGCTGGATGCAGTTAGGCAGTGGCCGAGGACAAAGTACGCGCTAGGCGCGCAAGCTGCACAGTGCCACCGTCCACGAGTGGCGACGCGTGCACGGGTGGCGGTGCACGATCTGACTGACGCTTGGTGAAGTCGGCCCGTGGAGTATTCAGAATACAAGGCATTGCGGGCGAGGCGAAGCTAGGAGCAATCATGAAAATTTATATTGACTCGCTGAGAGTCAGTGGTCGTACAGGAGCGATATATAGGGCATGAGAGTAGAGCTGCATGGTCATAATCATAACGGGAGCATATTACGTAGGAGGCATACAACGATGGCGGGGCGGCGAGGGGTTGGATTTACAGGGTGAATGAATGAGAAGGGCCAATAGCAGCAGCAGAAACGCGTCCCCAAACGCCCATGTGGTCTTTGAACCAGTGGCTCAGTAGTTGACCGGCAGAGCCAGGAGTGGTATCCTTCTGTATGAGGGCGATGTAGAACAGATTAGGATGGATTACCGCGTGCTGGCCGACGCCTCGAGCCCACCCGTTGACCACACGGGCTTCCGAGCGGCTTGGGCCAGACACTGGGACGAGCGTGCGTAGCATCAACTCCTCCAACGATGGCAGCTGCATCAAGGTATGATGCCATGCACGGAGATCGTTCCAGGGCCGGCGAGCATGATTGTGCCGACGCTGCGACCTCATCAACATAGATCTATGAATTCTGAGTGACGCACACACCTGAGGCTGAGGCTTTTCGTTGATCTTGAGCTTGCGCAGGTTAGGGACTGCAAACACCACACGGGAGAGTATGTCGTAGTCGGAGGAGAAACAGTCAACGGTGAGGGTATGTATGCGCGAGGCGGCAAGGGTTTGTATTGCAAGACTTGCCATGGAGCTGAGGCGGGTGAGGTTGACGGTTGCCGTGGCGAGAGGACCGCGAGTGATTCCGACAAAGCACCGAGAGGGACATTGCAAGTCCATGAGATGACGGAGCTCTAAGCCATCGAGCGGACACATGACGCCGCGGCCGCAAGCACGAAGCGCCAACGACGTGAGAGATGCGTGAGCGGTGAGGAAGGTGACCAGCGCGCGGTGCGGAAGGTTGGTGGAAAAAACACGCAGATTCGGGAAGTTGAGACCGTTGAGCAGAGTCACGGGGGACTCGGGGGGAAGGTCTAGAACAAGACATTCGATGTTGGGAGTAAGCCGGAGGACGCAACGGATCAATTGCGCGGGGTAGCCCTCGTTCATAGGCAATGCGATTCGGATGTCCTCGACGACTCGGCCAATGCTTCCGTTATAGCAGCCGAGCGACACGAAGTCCTCCAGAGCACGGCAGGATGTGAGGTTGATGTCGCGCCGAATCGGGGCAGCACGCGCACTCTGTCACATTCCGAATATCAGACATGGTCGACCCAAGCTAGAGTTTACTTACCACGGCGAGCGATGCGCGGCGTCCACTACGAGTGGGGGTCGATGGGCTAGACATATCACGCTGAGAGCGAGCAGGCAGAAGAAAGTACGGGTATCAGGGTCGCAGGCAATAGAGGATGGATTGAGTCCAGTTATCGCACCCATGGCCTCCAATTTATACAGTGTGTCGAGTGGCGTAGGTCGGTGGCACGCACAGTCAGGGTATCTCAGCCTTGACTTCGTGGTTTGCAGTAGACTTAGCCTTGTGGCATGCCGTGCGCGAGGTCCTTGCATACGTTGTTCGTCATGGGGGGTTGTTACCTATCAATACAAGGCATCAGATTAGTACAACGCGGCTACAGTCGGCGTCGAAAAACAATGTCGCCAACCTAAAGGAGACAGGGGAGACCGAGGACACTTTACTTGAAGTGCAGGGACAGGCACTGGGACAAGCGTCAGTCTCGAGCATGGTGTGGCGCGCCTCCGGGCCGCTTGGCCGGACGAGACCATGCCAGAGCCGCGGGTCCCCAGTGGGCTTTGTTCTCGCCGCCACGCCCACCTCGCATGTTATCCGCTGGGTGTGTTCAGCCCCCCTCTATGCCACTCGAATATCAGCAGCATTCGCGTTTTACACATCCAGAGGCTCATTGTGATGCGGTGACCGCGGTCGCTTTCAGCCCGCATGGACAGCTCTTGGCCACTGGTGGACTGGACGGGCGCGTATGCTTGTGGGACGTGGTCTCCAGTAAGTTGCTGTATGTTTTCTCGGGCACGTCTCCTGTGTTGTCCCTGCAATGGCTTCACTCGGACGAGAACCTGGTCTGTGGTATGGAGGATGGCACTGTCGCATCTCTGGGAATCTCCATGGTACGCCGCAACGCCGCACGCCCACTCCCTTTCTTGTTCCGGCTCACAGCTCAAATTGAACAGAAATCGATACATCTGGAGGGTTTTCTGGCCCATAGGTATCCCGTAGAGCGCCTAGCCTTCCATGGCACATACTTGGCCTCAGGCGCACACAGGGAGGTCAAAGTCTGGACGCGCATGCCCTCCGGTAAGTCTATACACTCATAGCTCCTCATATTATCTAAGCATTCCCCCCAGGCTCCTGGAATCTGACAGCAGACCTTCGCCCTCCACGGCGAAGTTCATACACCACTGCCTGTGATATAATAGTATCCAGCTTGCACTGGACTGCGAGCGCGTCCTATCCGCTCGTTCTGCTAGTCACATACCTAAGCCACGGTATCACGTAGGTCGCGCTGGGCTGTCGGATAGTTTTGAAGCTGATGGCGCCTCATCACAGGGCGTTTGATGGGCATACTTGGGCCCGCATCGGCAGTACTCCCCTACCAGGCCACATGTGAGCAATCCGCTAAGTTGCCTCGAGGCGGCTCATGAGACATCCGTCAGTGCGGACGCGAGTTTGACGAGAGACGGCCGCATACTAGCCGTCTCCAACATGCTCACTGGCTTTGAGTTGTTCGCACTCAAGGGTTTCATCGAACTCGAGCCATTACTATCGTTTCAGCAGGACGTGGGGCGGGGTCCGCCGATCCCCGTACGATTCCTGCACGGCGATCATGCCCTCATCGGCGGAACATTGAACGGGAAGGTCAACATCTGGGATGTGCATTCGCGGAAGAAACAGTCCCTTACACTTGACGGTACGTTCGTGACCTCGTCGCCTACGAAATGAGGAGTCTGACATACGCTGTAGGTGACGTCTCTGTCCTCGCGATCTCAGTAAGTACATCTGACGCCCTGCGACAGTGTGCTACGCATTTCTGAATTTCGACACAGGCACACTATGACGAGCAGCGAGACGCCTTCTTTGTGGCTACGGGCCTCTTCAGCCGCGGCGCGAGTCCTTCTACTATCCTGTGGAGAACTAGGGAGACCGGTAGATTGCTGTCAAAGCTCCTCAAAGTTGTCGCTGACACGCACTATCTACAGGCAGACAGCGAGGCCAGCGCCCGTCCAGCACACGCTCGCGTTCCTCAGCAAGGGTGTTCTCAAGATGGCAGGCAACGTGGGTTTGTATCTCGGTGGCGGTCGTGCTTGTCGCCGGGTGGTACGCACTTCAAGGGGCGCAGCTTGTGCATCTTTCGTTCTCCGCTGCTGCAGGTCCCTTAGGCTTGTGATCTATCAATCAGAGTTCCTGCCCGCAAGGCTGTGGCGTCACAATGCAATGCTTTGTTATACGATATTTGTGTCACGAGGAACCGAGCTACCGGTCAAGACCAGCTGTTGATGGCACATTGTATGGCTACCGCCCCTCAATCATGGACTTCCTCCACGCGCCACTGGCAGAGTGCCTCCCGTATGTCTGCGTTGCCTTGTCGTCTCTGTTGATCGTCTACCTCGCTACCTCGCTATGTCTCCGGAGAGCCCCGTCTTCAGCAGAGACGAACTATGCATTTGCTGCTTCTACCGTCGTACGCCCCCGACCGCCTACGGTACTCCAGTTCTCCGCCCGCGTACCACCTGGGAGCAACGCCGTCCCCATGGTTCTCCGGAGCATCACTCCGATGGGCACTGCGAGACCTTCACCGTAGGTAGTGTACTATTGTCCATAACACGCATCCTCACGGAGCCGCAGATCGAGCAGCATGGGCATCAAGATGGAAGACGGACGACCTATGCTCAAGAGTATCTTGACGCGATCTGCCAGTGTATCGGTCGCCTCCGTTCGGAATGATCATACTTGCAGCCCTCAGTCGTCCAATTCTGCTATACCCCCTCCATCTCCCGCGATCCGTGCGTCGCGTGTGAGATCATCGGGACCTACACCCTCAGATGAAGCAGAGACGATGAGTGGGAGTATGAGTGGGAGTGATGGAGGTGGTAGTGTCCAATCTGTTCGCTCCGTCGGCTCAGTGCCTTCAGGTAGCATCCGCCAACCACGGCCGGTTGCTCTGCAGAACTCAACAGCGACGAAGCAGATTGCCAGGTCCCACTCGAGACGTTCCATGTCGCAGGGGGCGTCCGCGGAGAGTAGACGTGGGTCCAGCGTCATGCCTGGCGCTGCCGCTTCCGAGGTACGCTTGCTGTGCAGGCCGTGCTATGGCTACACTCACCACCCTTGTCTTAGCTCAAGCTGGTCAGGCATAGGAATCCGATTCGAGGAAATGGCAAGCACGATGCCTCGCACGGGCGGCAATACACCTGGTGGTTCAAGACCGAATCTGAGCAAGAGATCGCGAATCCTCCCGCCCTCCTTCCAAGCTGTGGCCTACAGTGTGGAGATCTGTTCTGGAATAGCACCCCCGAACATTCACAGTTCTGGCTTCGAGTAATGGACGAGACCACCAAGGAAGAGACCTGGCAACCCATCGAACTCGGGTACGAGCGTGCGGACGGCCGTATCCTGACTATCACGCCTAAAAAGCAAGCATTGTCGTGGGTCGGCGGTGATTGGGGCTCTAGGCGTGTTTCCAGTGCGTAGCTCCCTTCTTACGCGACATCTTACGTCCTGAGACTCGATATCGCAGAGGACCGCTCTTAACGGCATATGCCATTAGCTAGTATCAGAGAGGATACGGGACTTGTGATGATGCTTAGTACCAGTCGTTGTATCTGTATATCACCAACCACGAAAGAATGGTTTGCAGTTCTGGATTGTCGCCGCGAAGTCGTAGTCGACATCTTGCGCACCGTACATATGACTGCGTTTGAACTCGCGCAATGACTGGGTGCAGTACTAATCAGCGCTGAGAACGCATGTCGAAGAGCCCACTACGCTACAATATTTGCTCGGGATAGGAGGTTGACATCGTAGTATTATACATCGCGACGGGCCTACGGGCAGGGGGGAGCTCTGGCTTGAGCGCTTGAGCTCTGGATCTGAGATTCGAGCGTCTACGGGAATTGGGGCACGGGCGCTCGACCTTGAGCTCGCCAGTGACTCGTGAGTACCCGTAGCTCACCTCGCTCAACTCACAATAACCTGTTAGGTGGGGGCGGAGCCCACCGATCCGATTCCACTATGCATAGGCAGTTCTTGAGCAGCACAACGCATGGTCTGGCACGCGTAGCAAGGTGCATAGACGCCGACTCGCCGCATTGAGTATCACTAGGAGGCGCTCAGAGCGCCTACTCACGTCCTTGTCTTGCTTGCACCACAAAAGCCGGGGCATAAATTAGCAAGGATCAGGAAGCTCAGGCTATGCTCAAAGCTGTCTTGAGATGCGTTGAAAAAATATTGAGAAGCCGCGGGACAGACGTGGGCCTTCTACAGATGATACTCTGTACTGGGAGGCATGAGCAGTGGCCCCGCGCGTAGCGAGGTGCGTAGACGCCGACTCGCCGCATTGAGTATCAGTAGGAGGCCCTCAGAGCGCCTACTCACGTAGCTCACCTCCCTCACCTCACTATAACTACAGCTCACTCGGGTTCCACTTTTCGCCACTCGCACACATGCCCTCTACCAGGGACGCCGACTCCCCGTTTGATGGGAGTAGGTTTGCACTCCGGGAAGATTCAAGAACATGGCCAGGGGAGCCTGGTTGTACGTACACTCTTACTGTGAACCGTCGCACTGGACATCGACGTCCCTCCTTAGATTCGCGCAAGGTTACTCGCTTCGCCTCCAAGACCTCTGTTTCCTCCGATAGGGATGAAGAAGATCTACCGCCTATCCTACTTGCCAAGGACAGTAAACGAGCCTCCATCTTTCTCCCCGCCGCCCTTGCAGTTCTACTTCTCGCAGTCGCCTCCGCCATGCATCTGTCACGATCTCCCTACACGGCTTTCCTGCTGTCCAAATCAATACGCTGGCCTTGGGTAACGAGCCTCAACGGGTCAGACGTCGTCCTTCCTCCCGCTATGAGAGCCGCCATCGAAGAAGTGGTCCTGTCAACGGTGCGCGCACAGCAAGCCAGCCGTCGCGGACGACCCGACTATGCTCTCCGAGCCCATGGTGGCCGTATCGCTCAGAAACTCACGTCAGGCCCGCGGGGAGGCATCCTCTCTGTACGGGACGACGATCCAAGCATCGCGATCGACGACGACGTCCACGCTGGCAAGTGTTGGGCGATCAGCACTCTACCCGCCCAACTAGGCATACGGCTTGCCCGTATGCTCCGTCCTACCCATATCTCTGTGGAACATCTTCCTAGCGAGATTGCCGTTGACATCGACCGGGCGCCCAAGAACATCACACTGTGGGGGGTTGTGGAAGGAACTCGCAACAAGGAACTCTTCGCATCTCTCGAACCTGCAGTATTCTCAGGCTCCGAGAGACGGTCGCCGACCATCGCGCGAGAGCAACTCTGGGCGCCGCTGGTGTCTTTTGCTTATGACATCCACGCCGACGACCCCGTACAGACCTTTCCTGTCTCTCAGTATGCCGTCCATGGTGCGCTTTCTTTCGGCGTTGTGGCTGTAGAGATACTCGGTAATTGGGGCGGCAACACCACCTGCTTATACCGAGTACGCATCCATGGTGAACCTATCTAATGGTAGGTACTCCAAGTCTAGCTGGCGACTCATCACTCGATCTGACGTGACTCTGTGCCAGGCTGCTTCGTGCGCATGTGTAGTATGCTTGTCTTGTAGCACTCATTGATGACCTGTGACGCTGGTTATGCACATGACCCTCCATGCTTGACACGCTAGCTTTGAACTTGACCGGACGTGGAGTCCAAGGCGAGCTCAAGACAGAATCAGTAAGCGCTCGTGCCACTCGGCATTGCCTCCCGACGTCGCCTTTGTGCCCCAGGTGGCCTCAGGCTTCGGAGCTCGCAGCCTGCATCTATCTCGAACTCCTCCCTTCATCATCTACTTCACGCGCCACCCGCTCTTTCTGCTTTTTGCCACAGGCTGGCCGACCCCTCTCCTTCCCGTCACCCCGACGCCCCGTAGCCTGAGTCAACACGCCACCCAGGTTTCTGCTCTGTGCCACAGGTTGGCCCGAGTCGTCTCTTACACGTTACCCCGACGTCTACGCTCCTTCGGATGATTCTACACCCTCAGTCCTGCTGAGCAGAACTACTGCGAACGACACGCACAAGAACGCATCAACGCCTATATATATATACGCCGTCATGGTCAGCCAGAAGAATCGTGAGGATGATGCGTCCGGAAAGCGAAAGGTATCCATGACGTTCTCGCCTTGAGGTTCGTACACTGAACACGAGAGTAGGATCGTGTCCGGACGGAGGAGCGTCCTGCAGACCCAGTACGTCCTCTTTGTCAGCAGTCTCATCTATCACTAACATGGCCTACCTGTATAGGCTGCTAAATCCACACCGGACGCCGGGCGCAGCACTGCTCAAGTCATCGGACGCCAGCCTTCCTTCAAAGTCAATCCCCAGCCCGCTCGCCCTCAATCAGTACCTTCTATCCGTCGCGAGCCCTCCTTCCGGGTGCGGCCGCAATCTCCCGTCGGTGCGCAGAGTGCCCCTTCCGAAGCACGCCCCCGCGAAGAGGAGCCGCATCAACAAATCCCAGACCCTCCTGCTCCCCCGCATCGCAATCAAGATGCGCGCTACAGCGACACTCTGCAACGTATCTCAGACGAGTCGGCATTCCGTTGGAGATTTTTGAACGAGGCGGAGAAGCACCGTCAGGCGGAACTTGCAGAACGGGAGCGCCAAGAAGCTCTCCATGTCGAGGAGAAGCGACGTCAAGCTCAGCGCGAGGAGTCGCGTCGTCGGGCTCTCCGTGAGCTCGAGAAGACGCCCTATCGTGAAATCCCTCGTGAGGAGAAAGCGCGTCAACAGGCTCTCGTATCGTTCAGGGCCGTCGCCCTTCGAGAGAAAGCGCAGCAAAACGGTCTCCTTCAGCGCGTCGCACCGGACGAGGTGCTTTCCGAGAACGCCTCGCGTTGGCGCGCCCTCAAAGATGAGCAGGCACGTCAGGAGTCCCTTCGTGCTGAGGCGACGCGCCTGGAAGCTCTCCGTGCCCAACTCTGCCGTCGTGAGGAAGAATTCCAGGAGGCGCTCTGCGCCGAGCAAACACGCCGGCAGGCTATGCGCGAACGTACTCGTGAGGATGCTCTTCGAGATCTAGAGGAGACACCGTGTCGAGAGGGCTACCGTGAGGCAAAGGTGCAACAACGAGCTCTTGGAATGCTTCAAGAGACCCTCCGCATCGAGGCCGTCCGACACAACCGGGCGCATGAGGTTCACCCTCGGTACGAGGATCAGTCCGAGGAGCAAGTGGACGAGTTCCTCATAGAGCAACAGCTCGAGGAAGAGCTGGACGACGCGGCAGAAGCACCAACCCCTCAAAGC
This sequence comes from Pilatotrama ljubarskyi, assembly GCA_022385805.1. Taxonomy (NCBI): domain Eukaryota; kingdom Fungi; phylum Basidiomycota; class Agaricomycetes; order Polyporales; family Polyporaceae; genus Pilatotrama; species Pilatotrama ljubarskyi. Next base: position 59,912 of record MU277778.1, read on the forward strand.
CCCACCAGTTTCCTTCCTCCGATAAGCGCCGATCACTCCCCGCCGCCTCCGACTGCTCTGGCACTTGTGCTGCACAGTTCGAGTTCTGCAGAGCGCCTGCCTTTCTCTGGGTCGGGATCGTTCCCCGAGCCTTCCCCGTCGCAGGTCGATGGTCCGTCTGTTTGTTCCCCTAAATCTCGCCTTCCTGCGCCCCTGCCGTCATCCTCCACGTTCAGGCGCACTTCCCCTACTGAGCTAGCCTCCTTTCCGCCACTCCTCGGGCCTGCTCCGTCGCACTCGTCTGCATGTCCCGAACCCATCAGTCGAGCACTCCCGCCGCCAGAATCGCAAGCGGAGTCAGCCGCTCCTATCCCTCTGCCGTCGCCTCGTTCTTCTCCTACCCCTTCTTCACCTGAGCTGGCCTCTCTGCTTCCTTCTTATGATGCGTTTGAACCAGATATCTTCCCACCGACGACGCAGCAGTCTACTTGTCGGTCTCGTCGGTCTTCTCCATCCCCGAAACCACCCCAATACCGTGTACCATCACCGACGTTCGACCACCCGACGTCTCCTCCCGCGGTGAAGGTATGTAACACAATGACAACTTTCGACCTTCGACAGGACCTGATTATGTCTTGATCCCATCTAGGCTGATCCCTCCGCACAGTTCATGTCGCTGCTGTTGCGACAAGGAGAGCAGATGGCGAGCCTCATGCAGCAGCTAGTCGCCTCGAACCAGGAGTTACGGTTTGTGCTATAATTTCTTTGATTTGATTGCACCACTGATTGTCCGCCAGAACCACTCTCACCCAGCAGTTTTCCGAGCTCTCGGGACGGCTCGACGCCCTTGGGACTTCACACACGAACTCTGCCCCTTGTACCGATCAAGGTCAGCACAGGCATGAAGACGAAGACGGCGACCACAATGGCGAGAGCAAAACCGATGACATGGAGCGCGAGGGCACCCGCGACGAGTCTGGGGCGGAGGCAGCAGCCGACGCGGACGATGAGCTTGGGCAAGATGAACTCACTACGCGAGCGCGCAGACGCAAGGGCAAAGGCAAGGTCAAGAAGACGTCACTTCTCAACGACCCTCAGCTCAAGGATGGGGTTGTAGCCTTACAGGTGGGTGCTACCCACATTACTGCCCACGTGTGATAGCTCACTAGGCTCTAGGCATGCGTCCGGAAGCACTTATTCACACTGTGCAACGTTGAGACGGTGGAGGAGCTCATCGAGAAGAACCCTCCAATCACCGACGAGGAGATGGATAGCTTCTTGGAAGGCGACGACGACATGCTGACATGCTCGATCCAATCCTTCCGTATCGACTTTGAGCGCCCTTGGAAGGACAATGAGTTCAATCGCCTTGCCAAGAGCATCTTCGTCCGGAGCCTCATCCAGATGTACAAGAGCGGAACTTACCCCGATTTGACTATTCCTGAGGAGCTCCTCACCGAGAAGGTCGTCGGCAAAGCCCTCGACGGTCATATGGAGTACCGGCGGAAGTGCTACAGGCAACATTTCAAGGCGCTCAGCAAGACTGACCTGGACAAAATCAAGAAGCGGAAGGCTATGAACTCCCGGAGGGCCACGGTTGGTCTGCGCAGCTCATATGTGTGCTGGTTCGCTAACATTCTTCCAGCTCCGTGACAATCGCATCTTCGTCATACTGGAGTTCGGGCTGAACGAGCACAGGCGCCTATTCAGCCTTCTCCGCCCTATCCACATGAGTGGCGACGAAACCGACGGACCTGAGAAGACACATCCGCCCACGTTTCGCATTGTGGAGGCTCGCTGGCAGAGCCTGGCATTGAAGCTGTTTTTTAGGAGGCTTGATGCACTCTATCGAGAATGCTGGGCCAAGCCAGTGGGCGAGCGAGCGACGTGCGGAAACCCTCCGCGCATCCGTGTAGAGCGCAAGGACGCCCGCGTCGAAGATAGCATTGCGCCTATTGGTCTGTGGAGGAACTGCTACGACGAGGAGTGGCTCCGATCTCTGCGGCCACACGTACGCGCGTCTTTGAACGTCATTCAAGATGACTACAAATTCACTCTACCAGCCCCGAAGCCCTCGCCCGGTCGACAGTAAGTGGTAGTATTCATGTTAATGTACATGTAGCCCCCCTGTTTGTAACAATGTCTTTCAATACCGGCATTCCTTCTGCAAATCCTCCGAACAACTCTGGCCTCACAGCCCTCGCAGAGTCAATATGCGATCTCGAGCTTTGTAGCTGGCTGCTGGACTCACACTCACAATGACAGAGAGCTCGCGAGGAGTAATGGAGCTCAACGGGCTTGGCGTAGCGGCCGGCGCAGAGACTCGGCCTAGAGCTAGAGCTCGTGCACGCTGTGAGCTGTAGAGCTTTCCGTGCTCGGGGAGCTCGCTCATACGTGAGCTCGCTCCGTGGGAGGCTCTACGGCGAGCTAGAGGACGAGCTCTAGGAGTTACGGAGCTCGCGCCGGCTCAGGCGAGCTAGAGGACGAGCTCTGGGAGTTACGGAGCTCGCGCCGGCTCAGGCGAGCTCGAGGACGAGCTCTGGGAGTTACGGAGCTCGCGCCGGCTCAGGCGAGCTCGAGGACGAGCTCTGGGAGCTACGGAGCTTCTCTGTACTCACCTTGCGAGCTCGTGGACGAGCACCGCGACCGAGGGAGCTCCTGCGTGCTCACCTGGCGAGCTCTCGGAGCTCGCGGGCGCTCTGCGGGCTGCGCGCGAGCTTTGTGAGCTTTCGTGAGCTGCGGAGCTCGAACAATGAGTTCCTGAGTGGCACCGAGCTCTTGAGCTCGTACAAAGGACTCATGGCGCGCGTACCAAGTTCATGGCACGTGCAAACTCGCACTGGGATTACACGCGCGCATCGACTTACGAGCTTTCTAGGACGTTGACTATAGCGACTACGCAGCTGAACGCGATGCATCGAGGCTGAGCGCTGAGCGCTGATCGACGCCGCCCGCCTATGCTGATCTGAGCTGGGCTGACCACCGGGCACATTGAGTTGTCGGGACTCGGGGATACTGGGTACAGACGCGTGACATGTAAACTAGCCCGGAGTGTTTTCGCAGTGTGGTTGAGCCCCGGAAGAGGATTCCTGTCCCGGTTCAGTTCAGGACGGGAGACAGGCTGGGAAGAGGCTTCAACGCTCCTTGCCGCGTTCAGGTCCGGAACAGTGACGTCACAGGATGCATTGTCCGCGCATGGCTCGGTGAATATTCCGGCCGGGAGCCGGTAAACATATTCTGGACCGGAATACGACCTGGAAATGGGAAGAACAGGCTGGCGGTTCCGGCGCGGTATATTCTGGGAGTGACCGCCGTGACAGGAGTCCAGTTTCTGTGCTGGTCACAAGCCTATTCCGGGGGGTAGCATGGGCCAATGCCCCTCGTGTAGGAGCCGAACGTGGGAGGAGCAGGTGCTGCTGCAGGATGGGAACTGAAAGACTTGCTAAATCGAGCCCAGCGCTATAGCTTGCAGTATCACGTGAAAGAGTAGCTTAGGTAAGCTAAGCTCCTGCAGAAAATGCCCAGATGCGGAAGGAGCATTCCGGCTGAGGTCACTCCGACTGGCTGGGCGGAGGCCCATCTGCTCTTGCTCCCGATAAAATACTCCTCTCCGATAGATTCCCTCCTCTTCTCTCGCTTTCTTCGCTCTGTATCTTTATTCGTTTATGGACTTCTGCTGAGACGAGACCCTACCATGTTCACCGGCAACGGCATCAAAATCTTCACTGGTGCGTACGGTACGACGACTTCAGTATTCGCTCCGCTCACTGGCCGTCATCGCAGGCACGAGCCACCCTGAGCTGGCAGAAATCATCACCAGACGGTGCAGATATACCCCTCCGACCTGCCAAAGCTCAAGGTCCTGACCATCCTCCCTCAGACTCGGCGTCTCCCTAGGCAAGGCCGACGTGACGAAGAGCGGGGTCGGTGAGACCCATGTGCGCATCACCGAATCCGTCCGCGAGGACGACGTGTATATCATCAACACCGGGTGTGGCGAGATCAACACGGCCCTCATGGAGGTCTGCATAATGATCCACGCCTGTAAAATCGCGAGCGCGAAGCGCATCACCGCAGTCCTCCCCCTCTTCCCCTACGCCCGGCAGGACAAGAAGGACAAGAGTCGCGCACCCATCACCGCGAAGCTGGTGGCGAACATGCTTCAAAAGTCGGGCTGCGACCATGTCATCGTGAGTGTCACCGCTCCAACCGCCGTCCGCAACCGCGTTCTGACGGGTACCCCGGCGCTCGCCTCGGGACGCGACGCCGCAGACGATGGACTTGCACGCCTCACAAATACAGGGATTCTTTGACGTACCTGTAGACAAGTGGGTGTTTCATCACTCATGAGACTTGAACGAACGCTCACCAATTCTCACGACGTTCAGCGTAAGTGATGACCGCTCTCAATGTCCTATTGCTGTTCACACGTGCCCCTGCTATTAGCTTTACGCGGAACCTTCTGCCATCCAGTACATCCGCACTCACTTCGACCTGTCCGACATCGTCATCGTTTCACCAGATGCTGGGGGTGCAAAACGGTCAGATACAATACCCGCTTGAGAGCAACAGCAGACTCACATGGCATGATCGCGTCCAGAGCGACATCTATGGCCGATCGGTTAGGCGTCGACTTCGCGTTGTTCCACAAGGAACGGAAGAAAGCAAACGAAGTGTCCCGGATGGTCCTCGTTGGGCACGTCAAGGGCAAGATCGCAGTTTTGGTCGACGACATGGCAGATACCTGCGGCACGCTCTGTCTCGCCGCTGAACACTTGTCCGAAGCGGGGGCGTCGAAGGTATACGCGATGGTCACGCACGGCATCTTGAGCGGCAACGCGCTCAAGAACGTGGAGCAATCTGCGCTGGAGAAGCTCATTGTGACGAACACCCTGCCGCAAGCGGAGAACGTCGCGCGGTGCGAGAAGATTGAGGTCATTGACATCGGCAATGTGCTTGCGGAGGTGATTCGACGCAGTCATTACGGGGAAAGCGTGTCAAAGCTCTTCGATGAGGTGCCGTACTAGTGCCCCAGGGAACATGGACGCGCAGGCATGTACGGGCGGGCGCGGGGATCAGTATCGGCGGCCGGTGCGTTGGTTGATAGGATATAGATGCGCGGGACATGTACAATGTACTTGAAGCTAATTCGACGTCAGTGGACAGTGGACGAGGGATCTGTCAAGGCTCTGTGCGCGTAAGATGCATTGACTGTTATACAGAGGGATCGGCCTCGAGGCTGGGGATCTTTGACAGCATCATACATGGTTGACAAGTGTTCTCGCGGGGGCTCGACGAGGCAGAGGGATGTGTCATGCAGACGCGATCAATGTCCTGCAGGCGCCGAGATGGGGGGCCGTGAGGAAAGTCTTGTGTTGGGAAGAGCAGAGAAGCAGCCGGAGCGGGACATCACCCGCGCTGATCGCGGCGAAATCTGGCCTGCGTGCTGACAGCTGGGAGACCGCAGACAAGACGAATCAGCTGGCTGCCGCGGCCCGCTTTGTTGGGGATCGACGCCGGCACGATATCGAGGTGCGACGGCGTGAGCGGGGGTGGAGAACAGGGTGCATTGCAGGCGGGGCGGGGCGGGGACGGTGACGAGGTGGCTGAGGGGAAGTGGGCCGGAAGCTGGAGCACACGTCAGGAAGAGGGATGGCCGAAAGCGAAGGCGCAGAACGGCTCGAAGGCGTCCTTGTCCACGCGCACGCGGCTTCTCGTCCCATCAACAACCTACCCAATCAGCCCATCAGACTCACGGAGTGAATGGTCTCTGTGGCGTTAGCGGGGAGGCCGTTGCGTCTTCTGCTTCCTGCCGTGGCACCCCGAGGTCCTGCCTCGGCATGGCCGCCGCTCGTTTGCACGGTCGAGGCTAGCGAGCATGACGCGGTGGGCGACCGCTACTACGACGCGGGCGCAGAGGAGCGATTGCATAGCGTGCAGCGTTGCCGGCGGCACATGCATACGGGGCGCCACAAGGTATGCATGCAAAGGAGTGGGCGGCCGACGAGGGCAGATGATAACCGAGGCGAGCAATAAATGCGATCGAGTTTGATTGGGAGAACTGAGAAAAAGACGTCGGATCTCCGGAAATTCTGGTTGGATACACAGCCTTGGTGCCGGCGGGCGGGACGAGCGAAGGGGAGGACGGCGGGTAGCGCGGGGGAGTAGGTTGAGCCATGCCTTTCAGAGGGAGTCGAGCGCACGCGGGCGAGGGCCGCGGGACTGGAATGGGAGGATACCGGCCAGGAAAGGAAAGGCGGGCGCATTTCGGGACCGATTGGAAGGTAAATAAAGGAAAAATAAAATAAAATAAAATCAAGATGGGGAGCCTGGCTTGTTTCTGTTTCTGTTCTGTTTCTCGCCTTCCGCGCGAGAGACTGAGAGCGTCCGGCGCTAGTGGCCGTCTCAGCGACTGAGAGCTCTCTCCCTGCCATCCTCTTCCCCTCCGTTCTCTCTTCCGTCTCTCCCTCCACCCCCTCCCCCCCCCCCCCCCCCCCCCCCCCCGCCACGCTCGCACGCTTGCCCTGCCCTCCTTTCCTCCCTATCTTTATTCCCTCCATCCATGCGCTCTGTCCTCTCCTTGCGCTTCCTCTAATCCCTCATCCTCGGGCGATGCGAGCTACACCCATATCATGTACACAAACCATGTCCACCAAGGTCATAATCCCGCCGTCTCCCTCCACAACCCATACCCGCACCACATGCCCAACGGCCACGCTCACCCGCCCCATCCTCCAAACCCCCCACAGCACCCGCCCCCCTCAAACCACCGCGCGCAAGCACAGGCGCCGAAGGAGCGCATCACAGTTCAGGCCGTCCCCTCAGTCACGGTGCAGAACAACGAACTCGTCGTCGGTGACTCCAAGAGCAGTCAGTATCCGCTCCCATATGCTTCTTCTGCCCTCCCCGGCTCCTTGGTGCGTTCGTTCGTGTGCTGATCGTCGGCACTTCATTTCCAGGCTCCACGCGATCGTACACGCCGCTCAAGGTGGTCGGAGATGGGTCGTTTGGAACGGTATGGTTGTGCGATTGGCATGGGACGCTACCGCCCAATACACCCGTGTCTGCCATGCAATGCGGTCCTGGGGCGAGGCCCGAATATGCGGGCAAGAGACTGGTCGCCGTCAAGAGGATGAAAAAGACCTGGGAGGGCGGCTGGGACGAGTGCAAGAAGCTCAAGGAGCTCGAGGTGCGTCCCCTTCCTTCTTCGCGCCACGGCGATCATCCAACGCCGCCTCCCATAGTCATTACGCGCAATACCGTACCACCCCAACATCATTCCGCTCTACGACTTCTTCCTCCTCCCCGACACGAAAGAGCTCTACTTTGTATTCGAATCCATGGAGGGGAACCTATACCAACTCATCAAGACCCGCAAAGGTAAGCCTTTGGCGGGCGGTCTCGTCTCCTCCATATTTCGCCAGGTCGTCTCCGGACTCCACCACATACACGAATCTGGGTACTTTCATCGCGACATGAAGCCGGAGAATCTTCTGGTCACCACGACGGGCCTGTACGACTACCGCCCGGTCTCCCCATATGCAACTCCGGATTCGCCGCCGGAGAGTGACGTAGTCGTCATCATCAAGCTCGCGGACTTCGGTCTCGCCCGAGAGACAAAGAGCGAGCCCCCATACACGGAGTACGTGTCAACACGATGGTATCGCGCACCAGAGGTCCTCTTGAAGAGCCGAGACTACTCCAACCCGGTCGACATGTGGGCGCTTGGGACGATCATGGCCGAGTTGGTGAACCTTAGACCCTTGTTTCCCGGACAGGGAGAGGTCGATCAAGTTGCCCGAATATGCGAGCTTCTGGGCGATCCATGCAGGGACTATGGCTGCGATGAGCGAGGGAAGCCCATCGGAGGCGGGAAGTGGCCCAGAGGGGTTAAGATGGCGCGTGCAGTAGGATTTCAGTTTCCAGAGGTGCGCATTTAGTCCACTTTCTCGGTCGATACCCGCTTAATCTCTCTCCAGATCCCGCCCAGAGACATTCGCGCCCTATTTGATCGCTCAGTACCAGCCTCACTGGTCGAGTGCATTGCCGACTTGCTTAAGTACGACCCCGACTTGCGCCTCACGAGCAAGCAATGCCTCGAACACCAGTACCTGTTGGAGACGACGCCTCTCAACAACCCTCCAGGTCCGCCTGGCGTCCCCTCGGGCGTGGTCACCAACGGGAATGGTACGTATGGCCGGTCGTCGCAACGAAATGGCGCTTCCCCTGCGCGATCGTTGCCCTCCGTCCCTCCTCGAAGCATGCCTCCATCGCATTCGCACAACTCGCTTCCAGGAAGACCGGAGTTCGAACCCCACCCTCCCGCAGCAACGGTACAGATTCCAGACGCCTCGTCTTCCCATCGCTCGTCCTTTTACCAGTCGAGGAGTCGTACTACTTCCGAGACGAGAGGCGTCGCTCCGTACCCGCAGGACGCGGTGCACAATGTCCGGTTGCCGCACGGTATTTCTCCCGTTCAGTCCCAGGCGCCTTCCGATTACTCGAACGGATGGCCATCGTATGCTTCGGATTCTCAAGGACACTGGGACGCCATGGATATCTCGCCACAGGTGGAGATACCTCCGGATGGCTTCCCGCAATCGATGGATATCCAGACCTCTCCTATGGTCCGCGAGCATCCTGCGCGGCCACAAGTCGAGGACCCTATTCACGAGGGGACCAATGGACACATACAGGAGATCACGCACCAGCAGACCTCGAGCAAGCTCGGCAAGTTCAGCTTCGCGAAGAAGACGAGCAAGTGGGGTCTGGGAGGCATGTTTGGACACGGCGACAAGGGGTCACAAGCCCTTCCTCCGGTGCAGGAGATCCCTGTCTGCTCCGCCGGTTCAACACCGTCGCTCAAGCGCACGCAGTCCTCCAGCACGGACAGCCGCTCGCTCTCGGAACTCTCCCCCATGCAGGACGCGCCTCGGGTCATCCTGGATCCCAAGCAGCGGAAGAAGGAAGCGGCACGCATGCAGCGAGATGCGGAGAAGCAGCGGCGCTTACTCGCAGAGAAAATGCAGAAGGAGCAAGCCCGGGCGGTCATGGAGAAGAGCAAGCGCATCCGCGACTCGTCTGGCGACTTCGAGTGGCGGAGCACCCATGCGGTGGCACTGCTGCATGGCTCCGGGCAGACGTACACCCAGCAGGTGCGACAAGGCAAGCAGCCAGCGGCGGCGGGGCCTATTCGGCAGGCGCAGAGTCACGGCGTCTCCTCGTTCAGCGCCGCAGGCGGGAACTTTGCGAGTCCGGTCGAGTCGCACCCACACGGAGATTGGCGGCGAGACGAACGCGTGCCCAAGGCGCGGCGAAGGGACTTTGACGACGACCATTCAATGTCGTCAACGGACCTCCCGAGCGGCGTGTCTGTCATCTCCTTCGCGACGGTGGACAGCGATCCTGGCCCGGCGCGCCTACGACATCGACCGAGCGCGCTCGGTATCAGTCGCATGACCTCGATGTCGTCGCTCGGGACGACGCTCTCGGACGAGTTTTCGCCGCACGCGCGCTCGTCGACGTCACTCGCCATGGAGCAGCAGTTCGCGAACGACTTCCATTTGCGGGCGTCGGTCGACTCCTCGTCTCTTTCGGACTGTGGGTCGCCAGCTGTTGCGCCGATGCACATGCTCTCGCTATCGTCGCCTATACCATGGGCGCATCAGGAGAACGGACAGTCGGGGATGGAAAACGGGAGCGAGCGGCCATCATTGAACATCCCGCCGCAGCCGAAGCATCCCACCAGCTTCCAGCCGCAGGGTCCGCTCAGTCCATATGAGCATAGTCAAGGGAACGGGCTCCGCTATCCGTCGAGTCCTGGAGTAGCACCGAAGTCTGCCATCAACCCTATGTTCAAAGTGGTGAGTTTCATGCGCATCTGTTCGCGACGAGAACGCTGACCGCTCATGTGTGCGATAGCCTCCAATATCGACGACGATCATCGCACGGCCAGGCTCGCTACCGCCTTTCGCCCAACTGGAAGCTGTAGCGGAAGGCGAGTACCCGCCACTGTCGCCGATGTCGTTTACGAGTCCGGAAGACATCGTGAACGACTTCAGCTAACCCTCGTGGTGCCGCGCTCCCGGTTCCCCCACTCCTTGCTGCCGTCTCCACACATCCTCATCGGTCTCTCTGCTGTACATCCTGGGTCGCCTGTCGCATATCACGCTCGTTCTTGGTTCCTATTTAACGCTCCCGCTCCCGCACCTGCTCTCATCTCCTTCTTTGCATGCGCCGTCGTTGCATTGTACTCCGCACCGTCCCCGGTCTCTTTCTTCCACACATCCATGTCGCCTCTCTTTCCCTCTCATCGACATGCATACACTCACGCATCACCCACCATCCGCTCGTGCATACTGGTTTGTTCGTACTTATCTGTTGCATTCGTTCGTCGTTCCTTGGACATCCTTGTAGTTTCAGGACCCCGTCATACGCCACCTCTTTGGAATGCCGTATCCGCACCCGCACCCGCGCAAGCCATGGACCGCTGGCCGTCGACACCTGACCCGCAAGTGCGGGTGCGCTGGGCTCCCCACACACTCGCTCACTCAATTCCCATCCTCCCTCTCAACCCTCCATATCTTCGTGCATACCGCGCCGTCTCTCCCTATTCATCTTCACGGTACATTATAATTCGTCCCTATTCTCCCGACGCGCGAGCCCCAGAGGGGCCGCCGTCGCGTGCGCGGCTGCATCGCATCGATCGCATATTGCCCGCCCCGCCTTCGACGGGCGTGGCCTTACCAATCACTTATCCATACCTAGACTACATTTCAAGTGTATTTGTACTACCTCGTGGTCGGCAGAAAGGAACTTAAACACCTCATCGCGGACAGGTCTTGTGAGATATCGCTGCAGGAAGCGTCGCAAATTTCCAGGGCTATTCGGGGCATGAGTGTGCATTCTAAGCGCATTCTCCTTCCGAAACGTGCAAGGGCCGGTCTCAGCTGGGCACGAGAATGCAGCGCGCGGAAAACGAGCGTGTGCGTACGAGCCCAACGCACACAGCGGGCAAAACCCAATGTTTTGGTCCAAAACATCGTGAAAACATTGAAATAACTGAAATAAGAGTTTCGGCATGATTTGGGGCGGAACTTGGGGAAAACATGAGTAAATCATTTTGAATGTTTGCTTGATGTTCGTACTATGGTACACGCCGAAACACGATGAAGACATTGAATATGTCCTTACAATGACATCTCAATGTTCCGGAGAAGGAACATCCAGGAGACATTCGACATGTTTTCAAGGTGTATCACCGCTAACCATGCTCTAAACATTGTGAAACCATTGTGAACGTCCCGGATGTTTTCAGCATGTTTCGATGCGAGACATTTTGTATGCTTTCACAATGTCTATCCATTGTCCTCAGCCCAAACATTCTGATACCTTTTAGTATGCATTCACGTTGGTTTCTGCATGACCTGCGTTCGAAACATTGGGCTAACGTTCATGTAGGTTTTCGAATGGTTCCGACCGGACCATGGGAAGAATTATCGAATACCATTTCGAATGTCCAACCAATGTTTTCTCAATGTCCCGAGCATGGACATCTTAGTCAGATTGTTTCAGTTTTCCCGATGTTACTCGCATGTTTGGACCCCAAACATGAGATACAAACCATTTTGAATTTTCAGAGACATGACGTGACAGAATCATACACGACTCTGGCCGGGATTCGTGCAGGATTCCAAAGACGAATCGCAGATGAGTTCGCTATATTCGGATACGAAACCATATGGGCGAGGCGTGCCATACACACATAGGGGCCAGGTATCGGGTTGACCTTCGCGGTGGCCGATTGACATCAGTTCTCGGAGCAAAGCGCAAGATCGTCTTGCACACTCGCGCCGCTTCACTGGCACAGGGGCAGCTCTGCTTAAGAGTCACCCTCTCGCTCTCAGCTCTGAGAAGGAGCGGTGCGCATGAGTTTAGAGGGACCTCGGTCTCTAAAGGCTAAGCATGATGTCCACGCCGTGGCTACTGTGACACGCCCTGTGAGAGGAATAAGTACGAGAGAGAAGACGGCTGACCTTACCGCGTGTACGGCGGAAGGGCACGAAGCCGAGTCTCCTTGGACTCCGCGTTCTTCCTGCGTCCTGCTTGAAGCGCTTGGCGATGTTCGGGAGCGCAGCGTCCCACTTGGACTCCAGGGGGGTCGTACGGCTGCATATGCACACTCCGAGCCTGGAGCTCGGTGAGCCGCTGGGACTGCTTCAACTCACGGAATGCCTGTACGCGCTGCCTTCTGGCAGTGGGTCAGTGCGCGTCGGATATAAAGCGATGCTCACCTGTTCTACATGCGTCCATTCTTACTGTCTGGCTTTGGAATGACCGGGTCAGGATTGGAATCAATACAGACGCGTGACAGACACCACCTCGACCTCGCAACCAACCTGGAGCTCCGGGCGACGTTGGAAGTCCCTGTTCTGCTTGCGACTAGCCTTGGCTTTTCTGATGATGACGCACTGCTGTTGGACTTCGAGACTACAGCCGGTCGATCCGCTATCCCACGCGTGAGATGAGGTAGTCACGGACGCTTCTGGTGAAAACTCGCATTAAAGGACACATACGCGCGATCGGCACGGTCAAGAGGGAAGATCTATCACAGCACAGGCTTTCTAGGCATCGACTTGGGCGGGCGGGGGTAGGGAGCAGAGGGGGCGACAGGAATCCTGTACGACTCATACGGGAATCCTGAGAGATTCCACACATCGAAGGCTATAAGCATAGGTTCCTGACAACCCGACGCACACCGATGGCATGACGTACTTCGCACATATTTTCTGCGAATAATGCACGGTCAGAACGAGACCAGCCCGCATAGATCGCACGCGGATCTTCCATAGTCATCACTCCCAGATGGCCTGGGTGACCCACCAGTGGACCTCGCTCAAACCGATACCAGACTCTCGCACAGGTTTGGATTTGCGCGCAATCTTGATATAGGCGAATCGTGCGGCAACTGGACTGGGTGGCAATGGTTGACACCGTCGAATTGGATCCCTACTTCAAGATTATTCCGCGTAGACGCAGGTCGCGGTACCTGTCAGCATCCAGGGAGATGAAGAAGGCATGCCTTGACGTGTTGTCGGAACGACGAACTATGGCCTGAAAACAGTGCCAGAGGTTTTGAGAAGCGAGGAGCCGAGTGCACGGAGAGCATACCTGGATAGTCAGTAAGTCCTTGCAACGCTCGTACAATACCGACCGACCACTTGGGAGGCATAACTTTGGTGAACTCGGCCACGACGTTGCTATGCGACGTCTCGTTTGGGATCTCTGAATGCTGAGTGCGTACCCTCCGCTGAGCAAAGAACAACGTCCTGTTGCGGAGTGTGGCCGGTGCTTTTTGGCTTGCTCCTGT
>MU277779.1:0-43977 GCA_022385805.1 Pilatotrama ljubarskyi
CAAGTGCTCCACAGGTAAGCTGAGCCTAGCGGGCTTTCCGCTGCGTGCCAAGCCCTGCTCAACAATTGATATGAGCGGGATATACTGAGAGCGTCGAACTCGCGACTCACCGTCACTTTCTCGAACTGGCTGTAGTTGGGCAAGACGGATCTGTGGTGGGGCATCGGTCAGACGACGCTGGAGATACAAAGTGCCTCCTCGAGTATCACATACGCTTCGACGGTCGCCGCTGTACGCCCCAGGTATCAGCTTCTGTTGTACTACGGCTTTTCGGAGACATACCTGTCGCACAACCTGAAGGAACCACGTTTCACTTTAATGTCAAGGGCTTGCAATGACAATCACAAGAATCAACCAGGCATACCCAGTACCATCAAGAACATCACAGACTAAGTAATCGGAAGGTCAGCTCCTTCGTCGCGTCCATTTTGTCCATCGTGGCTTACCGAAAGTGCGACAATGTACTTGTACTTGCGGTTGACTAGCACAACCGGTCAGAGCTCTCGTGTTGCTGAGCGAGAAGAAAGGTAGAAAGGCAGCGCACTGAGATAAACCCTGCGAACATAGAAACTGTTGGGTATGACGTTCAGCAAGCTCCCCAATCTTCATGGGTAGCTGGACCTACGCTTGGCAAGCGATGATGGTCAATCCCTTCGTGCAAATGAGCTCGGGACACTGATGTACAGAACGCGCATGCTCGGGACGACGTACCACAAGGACGGAGAGCAACTGCGGGATTCGCAGCCGGGGAAGTTCGTTACAAGCGTTGGTATTAGCGCATCTTGGAGCTATCGGCGTCCGACTTACGTTGATAGACCTGTCGATACGGTAAACGTTGTGCCTAGTGCGCTAGTATTATAAGGAACGACGTACCATATTCCGGTGTAGAGGCGCAGGGGGCTGAAATAGTTCGAGACGAGGTACCAGTAGCTATCATCCATGTCAGAAGGCGGCTATGCCAAACACTTCAGGAGACTCACCAAATATGCATGCACAAGATCGAGTGGAGTGTCAAGAAACCTGCACAAGCAGAGGTGAGTGACTATGACCGCCGTGGTTATGATGTGCCTCACAGGAGCAGGCCGACCTATGCCTAGCGTGTGAGCGAGATGAAAGGGTCGAGTATAGGCTGTACCTACATAGCACTTTGTGTAGAAGGAGTCCGACGAGTACGTCCGCAGATACCGGTATACCTGCTGCAGCGTTACACCATAGAGCCTGAGAGAGAGGTGCGCAGGATGTATTGTCAGCGGGTAAGGCCTGTTCTGAGGTCAAGCAGACGACTCGTACACCAGACTGACAAACGTCCCGACTAGAATGGCGCCGTAGGTGTTGTCCAGAGACGGCACCTCTGGAAGGGGAGCAGACGGATCTGGGGCGGCTGCGGTGGTGTTGGATTGCAGAGCCATAATGGAGGAGGCACTGAGGAACGCCTCCTGCTGCGAGTCTGCGGTGTTATAGTCGCCTTGTAATAGCGCTGGGAAGATCTTCTCGCCACCATCATACCTGGGCGCCGAAGAAGCATCTACAGCGGTCCTGACTTGAGATGAACTGGCAAAAGAAGCGGCGCCGTGGGATGGTGGTCCCAAAAGACAATCGCAAGTCACCTAGTGGGACTCCTGGGTGGGCATCGCGATCACTTGGGCCAGTACATCACAAGATGATTCAACATCCACGTAGCACGCGCTTGGAGAGGCTGAGGTTGCGTTTGGTCGCTGAGCTTAGGCCTGGAGAGGCTGCTGAAGGGCGACGCTAGGGTTGACCGATGTGGGCTAGCGCGGGGTCTGATCATCTAGAACACATATGCGCCCGGATGGCAGACGTACCTTTCGATCGTATAGACCGTACACGGGCACACACGGATCCACATAACGGCTTCGTCCAAAGATAGCCCTGCCGACATGAAGTCCCTTCGAAGGTCGAGAGCCTGCACAACAACCACGGTCAATTATAAAAGGATCAACTGCCCTGGCGGGATCACAGCATAGCACTGCACATCGGCCTCCGAGGGAGCACAGCGTGAGTATGATGAAGCTTGAAGCTCGCTGTTGACAGGACGCATACCTTGATATCAATCGAACATCAGCCGAATCGGTGGCGGACGCATTCGCACGCAGTGGGCGCTGTCCGGTGCAAGTGGTCGAGCCAAGTCGGAAGGACCACTCCGATATCGACCGCTGCAGTATCTGCGCAGAGCTCGAGCGGGAGGAACGTCACCGTAGACCATTCCGGGTGCTACAGTGAAGCTATGCGTCATGAGAGCAGTTGCGAAGGAAGTCGCAGTGGTTGAGCCTCAGGCTCGGAGTTCGTACGAGTGATGGTGACGATTTTCGCCGCCTTATCGTCTAGGCTCAAACAGCCGCAAGCATCGGCCTCCATACTACATACAGGTATGTTCATGCCGATGTGACCAACATGCTGCTTCGGTACATGAATCCTTCAGCGTTCGATCCACAGGTCGCAGACTTGAAGCGGAAACGTACCATGCGCCGGGTGCGGCCCGCGAGAGCCTGAGGGACGTCGCGGCCTGGCATCGGCGGTATCTTCTCAATTTCGCTCAGAAGCCCATACTATCCACAGAGAAGCGCAGAGACTCGTTCTGCACATATCCTATGGTCAGTCGTGCTGGAGGTGCGCCTTTCCTGCGTTTATCGTGCAAACAGTAGTAAGGGTGACAGACTGCTGTGTAGCTAGGCGCCTGTAACCTCCCTCGCATGTACGTTCAGCTCGCCTCGGTCAGCTGCAAGGTCCTCTGCTGTCGCACTGGCTCTTGCTCAAGCTCCTCCGTGGCGATCAAGTATATCATGCTCTCATATATCATGCTCTCGTTCGTTCTCTCTTGGTGCCCATACCATCGACATGCACGGCCTTCAGCATATCATCAGTAGGATGTCTCCGTTCAACAATGTCATTAGCGATCCTATGTCATTATATAAAACAGCAAAATGTTTCAACAGGTTTGGACGCTGGCCTTTGTACTTAGGTACGTTCATACGCTGCATGTCCGGCGTGTGGCCCCGGGGACAGCACATGGAACGATCCCCGTCGCAGCACAACGGAGGACTTTGGCCTCTCGCTGTGCTGTGTCACTAACGTTCAGTGCCGGTGCAGTTCGGCATCTCAATCTGTGCCTCCATTCGAGATCTGAGCATGGTGATAACACACACAGAGAGACCCTCTAGAGCAAGCCCTGCAGCCCACCGAAACGCCGACCGTCGACGTGGTGAGAACGACTCAAGACCAGCCAGATCTCGTGTGCCAGCGTGCACCGCGGCAACACGCCCGCCTTCACCCTCGCTCATGTCAGAGCTTCGCACGCCCCTTCGCCCCCGGCTGTACCAGCTTGATCTTCCCCTCCAGCAAGAGCTCCTTGAGGCGATCGCGCAGGACGCGCCGCAGGAGCTTCCCGCTCGGGATCTTCGGGATCGCGTCGATGAACTGCACGCCCGCGAGCCACTTGTACTGCGTCTTGTTGTCCGCGACGTACTGCTCATGCCAGCACGTTGTCAGAGTCGACGCCACGGCCGCAGTGGAGAACGATGAGAGTTACCTTGATGATCGCCTCGCACACTCGCTGCTCCTCCTTCGCGTCCTTCGCGACGCGCGCGCGCACGCCGTCCTTGAGCGCGACGAACGCGAAGGGGAGCTCGCCGGAGTACTCGTCCGGCGCACCGACGACGCAGACGTCGGCGACGTCCGGGTGGTCGAGCAGGATCCCTTCGAGCTCTGCCGGGGCGACTTGGAAGCCGCGCACCTTGATGAGTTCCTATGCGGCGACTGCGTTAGACAGAGCGCGAGGAGGGTGGGAGGACAGAGGGAGGACATGCCTTGATACGGTCGATGATGAATAGGTCCTTGTCCTTTGTCACGTACCCGACGTCGCCGGTGTAGACCCACCCGTCCTTGAACGTTGCCGCCGTCCTGCGCATCCGAGTCCTCAATAAGCACCACACACCGTAAGCGATTCCTGCAGAAGACATACTCCTCGGGGTTATCCAGATACCCAAGCGCCACGCTCGGACTCGTAACCACCAACTCCCCGCTCTCACTTTCTCCCTCGCCGGCCTTTGCCCACGTCCCGTCTTCCTTCCGGATCCGCACCGCCGTCCCCGGAACGAGCACCCCAGCACTTCCGGGCGTGCCCACCCGGGAAAAGAGCTGCGGGAAGGTGACGGACGTGCAGGTCTCGGTCATGCCGTACCCTTGGCCGATGAAGCTGTGCGGGAGCAGCCGGGCGAGCTGGAGCGTGAGCTCGGGACTGAGCGGGGCGGCCGCACTGGACGCGGTCTTGATGCTGCTGAGGTCGTAATTCTTCACTGCAGGGTGCTATAGGAGGACTAGTCAGTGTGGGATGCGAGAGGAAGGGAGCGGAGGACGGACCTTGCACATGAGGACGACCATGGGCGGCACAAGCGCTATGTGCGCGATCTTGTATCGTTCGATGCTCTTCAGCATGTTCTCGAAGTTGAACCGCGGGACGACGACGACCGTTCCCTACGCTCAGAACATCAGCTTGCTTGCTGAGCGACAGAGAGTAACAGAGGAAGACTCACACCAGAAAAGATGAAGAAGTGCATGCATGAGATCACGCCGTAGATGTCTATCGCGTGGCGAGATTAAGACGTTCGCGTACTCGCCGGACTCGTCGGACGACTTACGATAGAATGGGAGCACTAAGGACATAACAAAACGTCAGCCAGCGCGGGACACAGTAACGTGTGAGACTCACTTCCGAGCATACGGTCTCTCGGTGCATACGTCTTCTTCTCTATCGGCTTGTCCGCGTCATGCCTGTCGCAATACTGCCTCATTTGCAGAGTGTTCGCTATGACTGAATGGTGTGGGATCATAACAGCCTGCCCAAAGCATCAGCGCTGCTCTTCTCGTAGCCGCGCCACATCTGAGTGGTAGATACCTTCGGCTTCCCGGTCGTCCCGCTGGAGAAGAAGAGCAATGCGATCTTCTTCTTGCCCTCGCCCGGCTTCAACCGGGGCTCGACGTATCGCTTAGGCTGCGCGAGGCCCTCCTGCACTAGCTCGTTTACACTGATATGCGATGCTCCTGGGACGGCATCGAACAGGACGACGCGGTCCCCCGGGATGCCCGTGATGCGTGCAGCCTCGAGCCCAGCCTGGAGGGTGTCGGGGCTGACAAAGAGGAGGCGCGTTTTGGTGATTTGCAGCTGATAGACGAGTTCGTCGACGGTGTACGCTGGGTTCGCGCCTCTGTAGGGGGTGCCAGTCAGCTATTGGGAGGGGTAACTGGCAGACGGTGGCGGACGTACGTGACTATGCCGCCGACGCGGTGTGTCGCCCTACACAACAAAACATGTTCAGCTACATGCTATACTTTGACAGCTGCTTTCAGATCGATAGGCTCCTGTCAGAGAAATTACGCATACAGCGCTTTCGAGCGGAGAGTCGGTACGAGAAAAGAGTGACAGGCAGTTGGCAGGGCAGGCGAGCAACGCTGTCAGCGGAGTCCCCCCGACCTCCTTACTCGACGTCAACTCGTCGACTCCGCACCGTCGGATCACCAGACGCTGTGTGAACATGTTTGTGACGGGCCTACCGATATGAAAGCAGCTGGGATGAGAATGTTTGGGGTACCAGAGCACGACCGGGTAGTCTGCGAGAGCGTGGTAAGTCGTTACAGCGCCATCCGAGGTCCTCGGACTCACCCATATGGTTCGGGCTGTAGATGCAGACTGCGAGCAGTGCTCCTCAGCATGCATCCCTTTCGATGCATTTCAGGACGTCCGACCTACCAACGTCGTCGTTGCCTGGCGTTTTCGTCCTGTGTCAGCGGTGCTCGAGTACGAATGATCTGTGCAGCACTCACCCATGCCCCAGCGCATGTGCATCGCGTTGGCGACGCCCCAGACTCGCGCGCGGAGCTCATCGCCAGTGACTTCGCGTCCGGTGTCGTCGTCGATGAACCATGCTGCAGGACGCGCCTGCTGTGGTATAGCACCCAGCGGATGGTGGCTGTCGAAGAGGAACTGAGGCACGGTGAGGTCGTCCGGGACGGGCGCTAGAGGCCCGCCGTCGCCGTAGACTGTCGGTATGTTGTCGCTGTTGGCCGCCATGTCGCTGTCGCTCGTCTGCTCGTCGTTGCCGAGGTGCTCGTCGGCGGGGGAGTCAGCAGGAAGGCGGAACAAGGTTTGACAGAAGTGCGCGTGCACTGCGGCCGGCCGGCGTTTCGATCAAAGTGAGTACTGTATTTAGTAGCTGCAACGCTGACACCGCGCCGGCGGGTTGTGCTTCTCCTCGGGCGTCGAGTGTGCGAGAAATGTGGCTGATCCGAGTCTGCATCGGGAATTCTCCATTCCTGAGCGGCGTTCAGTACTTTTGGCAAGGGCGGTACGATGTGCGCGTGCCTCGATCGGGTCACAACACGTTGTGCCGCCCACCATCAACCACTCGTCCCGATGTTCGATACGTAGTCATGCAGTGAGCGTCACAGCGCCCGGAATACAAATTCGCAGTCGGAGGGAACGAATCTCCGCGTGAGAGCGCTGCAAGTCAGCATTTCAGCGAGCAAATAAGCATAGCCGAAGTGTCGATAGCGGAGAGAGGGCATACGTACAGAGCCTTCGTCCATCTGGCAGGTCATGATGATGACGCTTGCCGGTTCAGATCCGCCAACGTACTCAAAGCGTGCAACATGACAGTGGCGAACATGGATGGCACGTCCAAAAGTAGAGCAGGAGGGGTCAGAACATCAATCTGAATAGGTGCCTCGAAAGACTATCTGGCAGCTTGCCCCAGCTCCGCTCTTCTTCGGCAACGACGGGCTTGCATCCATGACCGTATGGCATCTCGTCATGCGCTGGGCACGACGAAGTCCTCGTACCTGGCAGTTCATCGCGGGCGCGCGAGCCTGGAAAAGGGGTTACGGAAGTACATCGTTGGGTTCGAGGAATCCGCGCGTTCCTCCGGTCTCGGCCCGTACAAAATGCGGGTCCGGTGCGGCGAGTTCACAATGATGATGCGGAAGTAAACTTGATACAGACACTACAGTGTGGCCTGAGATTTGATATGAGAAGCGGCACGAAACGAGGCGATGTCCAGAAGCTGTCGGCGTACCTATGTAGTACTGCCTGCCTGAAGATTGCAATTCTCCAGTGCCGCGGAGAAACTCTTTGATGAAGGGGCTGCTTGATCTGCTCCACGTAAGTACGGGTTTTCCGTATTCCCTCATATTTCTGGAGTACCCTGACGCGTTCTTCGCGTACGTCCCAGGGAGTAAGTACGTCGATCCAGAGGTGATGACGCTTTCAGAAGATAGCCTGGCTAGGCGCCCACCCACTGAGGGTTGCCGAGATGGGCGCTAAGTTTCATTCGAGCGCCTCAACATGTAGAATGGGCGGTCGCTTCTATGACCTCTGTCGTATGCCGTATACGATCTTCCCATCGCTTCATCCGGAAAATGGTGTGGACGAGTCTCATTTAGTGTTTTGGCAGAATCCTGCTCTACGGAAAGACGGGGACGCTTGCCCACAGCCACTATCGTTGAGAACTGGCGCAGCCAGCATCTCCCTAGTACAGTAGCCATACTAGGCTACGCGGTGAGGTTCAATCATCACACTTCTTCCGTCCTTCTAGGATGTGCCATCCTGATACAGGGGGCCATGAAGAAGTCCTTTGTATCTGCAGCATACGTGGTCTATCTTGGCTTGCTTAGGAGGATGATCCACGCGAAGCACTCCCCCTGTCTGTCCGAATCGGAACTATCAACTGGAAGGTTTGCAGGCTTGGCGGGCTGACCCTCCAGTGGTACTTACATCCTTACAAAAGCTACACCAGTCGCCCTCGCGGCTCGGGAACGCACACTTTGCAGATTCCCTGCCGTCGACATGGCCTCCACCAACACCACGATAGCTGTATTCGCTCAGGCTGGCGCCCCAGCCGCCAGTGGTAGCATGCCTTCTGCCATGGCACTTCCGTCTTTGGACAGCACTGTCGGCGCGATCCTCATTGGAACATTCGTGTCGCTTATGTGGGTGCGTAGAACTATCGGATAGTCTACGAGACTGACCTAGCGGGTGTATGTAGATTGTACGGGCTGGTGATCCATCAGGCGTACCTCTACTTCCGCATGTACCAGAATGATACCGCGGTGATCAAGACGTTTGTACGTGACTCTCAGCTTCCATTCAAGACCGAGTCCTGACCCGACGCTCTCTTCGTAGGTGATCACTATGCTGTGAGTATCCATATGAGGCGTCTTTCGCGTAAGGTCCACGACTGAAGGGATAACGCAGGGTGGCAGAGACAGTGCACGTCATCTTCTGCATGCACATGATGTGGGTACCCTCCCCGATGGTCTTATCGCTAGTCGCACCCACGCGTTTCTGCATTTTAGCTATTACTACCTGGTGACAAACTACTTCAATCCGCCTTCCCTACAAATTGGCGTATGGTGGGCTGTCTTCACGCGTGCTCTGTTAGATCCTAAGTCCTAATGTCCTCTGCGCACAGGTCGATGGATGTGAGCGAGATTACACCCAAGCCCAAGCCGATGCTTACCCTCTCGTGATGCTCAGGCGCAGCCGGTATTGAACGTACGTCACACCTCTTTCTACGTCATACACACAAACTACAGCTGATTGTATTACCATCTAGAGCTTTGGGATCTTCGTCTCGAAGGGGTCAGTTCGTCTCCGTCATCCCCTGATAGAGAGGCCAGTTGACACAAGGCACTCTTTTGAAGCTTCTTCACCTACCGAGTATACATGAGTAAGAAACGCGCACCCTCAGTGCAGTTGATGGCCGAACTTGCTAACATCCTGCAGTTAGCCCAAAGTCCAGGATGCTGGTGCCGATTTCGGTGAGCGCTCTGCGCCTGTCTCCCGTACGCTTTCTGACGCCCCTTGGTTAGATTCTCTGCACGCTCTTCGCGATAGGTGAGCACTCATATGAGCGCGTGCTGGCGGTCGTTTAACATGCGCCCCTGAATGGATAACTCGCAGGCTGCACTTCGGGTACGTCGCACGATTCCCTGGGATCCAGAGAAGCATTTGCTGAGGAACCCATTGTAGCTGCAACCTATGAGAGGTAAGGGTTCTCGTTGGCCCGCGGCCAGGCGTACAGTCCTGACCCTGCCATGCACTCCGAGTCAGCGTTCGTCACGTCTCGTTCGCAGGTTTCCGTGCATACACCGTAAGCATCGCACTCCCAGCCCCATATCTCAATGACCCGGAGAAGAGAGTAACATCTTCATGTGTCCAGTGGCTTGACTCCGCAGGGTTCGCAGCTACAGTGGCTTCGGACATTCTGATCACCAGTGTCCTGATCTTCACGCTCAAAAGGAGTCGCACCGGCTTCAAGCGGTATGTCTCGATCCTCGCTCGTCGAGTGCGTTGGATTGACTGTGGATCAAGTACGGACCATATTGTCGACCGACTGATTCTCTATACCGTCAACACGGGTACGTGCCAAGTTTGTGTGGGTGTTGTGTCTGGCTGACGCAACTCGCCCAGGTCTACTTACAAGGTGCGACTGACTCTGATACGTGTAGCGGGGTGATGCGTAGTTGCGCTGTTCGGACCAGCATTTGCAACATACTCGCGCTCGTCCTCGTGAGTCTGGTGCATTCGCCAGAGGCGGAAGTTCGCAGCTCATGGCGTACGACAGGGACTGGCGCAGCCTAGCAACATGATATATATCGGCGTCGCCATCATCTCCACGAAGGGTGCGCACTACTGCTTCGAACATAGCCCTAACAGCAGACCGACCTCTGATGCATGGTCCGTCAGTTTACGCTAACTCGCTGCTCGCCGCGTGAGTCTCATCTGGACTCAATCGTCGTACGCTACTCATAAATGGCATTTTCAGACTCAACACACGCCGCTCCCTCGCCGCCTCAGATGTCGCCACAAGCGGTGGCGTCAAGAATGCGACGCGCACGACCAACGCGGAGGTGTGGAACGTCGAAGTGCCCACGGTGAGTCCGAATTGACCGGCGCTGTCGCCGCTTTGAGCCATCTGGTACTCGTGCTGAGTTTATTGCGTCTTAGACGACACAGGATAGCGCTTTCAAGTTGTCGGACCCGATCGAGACGAAGTACGGGACGCAGGCGGACCATACAAATTCATCCACAGCATGAATGTCTTCTTGTTGTAAACGGGGCCGCGCGCATTTGGGACATGTACAGTCTATGTATTGAGGCCAACCAAGGGCAGGGAAGGAACCCATGAAGTTGCAGCTACTAGTGAGGCCGGCCGGACTTGGAGCTTGCTCGACTCGGGTGCTCTTCCGATGAGGGATGATTTCAAACCTGCTTGGCCTGCAAGTTGAGCATCACAAGGATGCATATAGACTCCCCGTTTGAATGTCCACGTTCAAGGGAAGATGTATCAGCAGATTTCAACGCGAGATGGACGCTCTCAGAGAGACGTTGCAAACGCCCAACCGCGGCCAGCTGCGAGACGGGCGCTTGCTGTTTCGAGCGCCTCCTGAGTCCGAGCGGCCCCCACAGCCTTTGCCAAGTTCCTCTCCGATTCTAACCTCTGATCCTATTTACTGCGAGGTTTGCGACGCAGTGAAGTAAGTGCTCGTATGTTGATGGTAAGCATGGCAAGAATGCGGCCCTGTCGCTTCTGAGGTACCAACAGCTGCCAGCGGTTCGCCGGGAGTCGGCGTGGGCAGTCGGAGAGTACTAGCTAATCTATTATACTACTCACCGAGTTTTATATGAATAAGCAAATCAGCGCTCTCCGCGGCAGCCATCTCGCGCAGCGTGTTGGCCAGATATGCGCCGCGAAGTCAAGGTCAACGTCCGAGAAGGCCCCGAGTCGACGTTCGACGTCCGATAGGCGCACGGAACACCGGAGCTCGAGAGCCAGCAGCCGTAAATACCGGCGATGTGCGACTGAATGGTCTTGCCAATCTGCGTAGCAGAACTCCGCGGTTTGACAAGGGCAAGACAGGGCGAACAGGACGCACATGTGTCGACCAGCATGGCACTCGGCGTTCGGCCCTCGAGCTCGGACGTCATACTACTGCCCATCGCACGTCTCCCGTTGTATCAAACCGTAAGTAACGCTCGACTTGTCCTTGTTCTGACCATATGCATGATCGTATCATCAGCTTCATTAGGTTAACCAGAAGTGCTGGTCTTCCGCCGGCGCGCGATTCGTACGCTGATCAAGGTGTGTGTCCGCCGTGATAGATGGGAACAGCCCGCGCCGAGAGCCATGGCGGTTTCTCGCCCGTCTGCGGTATACCATATACGGCTCTCGTCTGGTGAAACTCGTCTGGTGCTGCCATCTCCAGATTCAATCAGTGTCGTCGACGAGGCTCATGCAGTTCCGTTGCAGAAGCCTGCTCTACGGCAAGACGCGGACACGTGCTCATCGCCAGTATCGTCGAGAACCGCAACCAGCATCCCCTGCGTCGGGGTCAGGTCCGATATACTCCCTCCTTCCTCCTGGGAGATGTCATCATGCTACAGGGGGCCATGAAGAAACCCTCGAGTTTGCGGTCTATCTTTGCTCATCCGGGACGATGACACACGCGAAGCACTCTGTCCCATGCCAGTGCCGCCCGTCCGAATCGGAGCAGGCGCGCGCACCGTCGCAACAAGGTTCGCCTCTTTGACGCTCTGACGCTCTAATGATCCTTACGTCCCCCTCCTATAAGGTCTGTCCTAGGCGCTCCCGGCATTCGTGAACACACACCTTAAGCACATCCCGCCGTTGACATGGCCTCCACCAACGCCACGATGGGTCCCGCCGCTGGCGCCATGCCGCCTCCCATGGCCCTTCCCTCTCTGGACAATACCGTCGGCGCGATCCTGATCGGGACATTCGTTTCGCTCATGTAGGCGTCACGAATATGCGCGTGTTCGATCGAGCGCTGACTTGGGTATGCGTATGCAGATTGTACGGGTTGGTGATCCACCAGGCGTATCGCTACTTCCGCATGTACCAGAACGATATTGCGTTGATCAAGACTTTCGTACGTGACTCTCATCCACCAGGTACAGTGAAGTAAGAACCTGACGCTACCATCCCAGGTGATCACTATGCTGTAAGGAATCACCGCACGATGTCTCCTGTCGAAGGTCGTGGCTGAAGAGGATGTGCAGCGTGGTCGAGACGGTCCACATCGTCTTCTGCATGCACATGATGTAAATGTTATGCCACCGATGCTCCCGGGTGCCCTAGTACTCATGCTCTGTTCAGCTATTACTACCTGGTAACGAACTACTTCAATCCGCCGGCCCTTCAGAACGGCGTATGGTACGTGACCTGAGATTTCCAAAGCACAACTGAGGACTAATCTTCTTGTCAGGTCTATGGATGTGGGTCAACGATATCTCCTCGTCAGCGTCGTACTGATCCCCTTGTGACTCTGATTAGGCGCAACCCGTGCTGAGCGTACGTACTTCGTTGTGCATACCGCACTTAAACTCTAGCTGACTGATAGGCAACTTCCAGAGCATCGGAATATTCGTATCTCAGAGGTCAGTACGCTTCCTTCTATCCCTTGAACGAGAGAAGACTCTTCCTGACTGCGATACTAATGCAGCTTTTTCGCCTACCGAGTGTACATGAGTAAGTAACGCTTACTAGGCCCGCAAACTCTACTCTGATTACCGTGCAGTCAGTCCAAAGTACAGGATACTGGTGGCTGTCTCGGTGAGTTGTCGCTTGGCACTCGCTCTGCAGAAGGTTCTCAGCGTTCTTCGATAGGTTCTCTGCACGCTCCTCGCGATCGGTGAGCATTTCCGCCCAGCACTTTACCCGCGCAGAGGTTGAACCCTCCTCTTCACCGCGCGCTCGACAGGCTTCACTTCCGGTATGCCCCCGCAGTGTGCTTAGACCCCCGATTGAACGGGCTGACGAGCTCCTTCTAGCTGCGACGTACGAGAGGTAACTGGCCTTCACCTGACTGACCAATCCGAGAAAGACTCTGAGAAGATGTTGTCCCCTAGTGTCAAGCACGTCTCGTACGCCGGTTTCCAGGCATACACCGTGAGCACTGTCCTAACTCCCCGCGTCCCGACCAATCAGAAAAGACGCTGACGCAGGAGTATAGTGGCTCGACTCTGCCGCTTTCGCAGCCTCGGTGGGGTCGGACATCCTGACCACGAGCGTCCTCATCTTCACGCTGAAGCGGAGTCGCACCGGGATCAAGCGGTATGTCTCGCTGGGAGCTGGTACATGCGACAAGTTGTACTGATGGGGCCACGATGGATGAAGGACGGACCATATCGTGGACCGGCTGATCCTCTATACGGTCAACACAGGTGCGCCAAAGGATTTCACGCACGACGTATGCTGTAAGCTGACGTGCGGCATGCAGGTCTCTTGACGAGGTATGATACAGTATCCCGAGATGAAGTACGCGGACGCTGACGGTTGACACCGCGTCCCACGCAGCATCTGCAACATCCTCGCCCTCGTTCTAGTAAGTCTCCTGCCACCCTCCGTCATGACGCTCGCGGCTCACAACGTGCGACAGGGATTCGCGCAGCCTACCAACATGATCTACATCGGCGTCGCCATTATCTCCACCAAAGGTACGCACGATGTGCCTCGCACAGCGCTCTCCTCTGACGTATCCCTCATACAGTCTACGCCAATTCGCTTCTCGCCGTGTAAATACTACGTGTATCCTATCCGCCCCACTCGTCGCTGATGCGTACTGCAGATTGAACACGCGCCGCTCCCTCGCCGCGTCGGACGTCGCCACGAGCGGCGGCGTCGGGCTCAGCGGTGTCGCGAACGTGACGCGCATGACGAACGCGGAGGTGTGGAACGTCCACGTACCCACTGTGAGTGCTACATCCAGACCTCCAGAGACCAGGACACATGCCGCTGTGAACCGAGGATGGCTGACTGTGCGTGGAAAGTCGATGCAGGACAGCGACCTGTCGGACACGGCGATCGAGATGAAGTTCAAGACGCAAACGGAGTCTTCCATGATAGCATGATCGGGCTATTCACGAAGAGAGGGCGACGAGACTCTTGCGAGAGTCATTGCGGGGTGGGTGCAGGATATTTATATCGAGGCTGAACACGGACGCGAAGAGATGGCTTGGAGTATCTGTAGATAGGGGATGAAATCCTAGGGTGCTGGAGTGCATGTGAGATGGCACGTCTGAACTGAGTCTCCTGTGTTGCGGTATGTTGTATGTAATAAAGAAGACTATGCTATGCCGCCAGTGGCAACGTACCTCCACCCCAAGAGCTCCTGCGAGGAAACCTTCAAGTATTCTTATACTTGGCTGCGACTAGCAGGACTCAGGAGGGTTTACTATCTCTCCCTGAGGCCAGGCATGCGGCGCATCCAAGTCTCCGGGCGCTGAGTGATAATCCCCCGAGAGACAATACCAGTCCCTTACCTATGATATGCAGTATCATAGCCGAGTTCTCAGCCCGTCGGCACCAAACCGAATGCTCGATGAAAGCGGCTGATGCTCCACTAAGAGGGTTCGGGCATCCAGGGATGATAGAGCCCTAGAAGATGGTCGATAACGAGTCATCCGAGGACGCTCACGTAGCTACCGAACCGAACGCTGCTCAAGGCGTGCGGCATGTGCCCCTGTCAGAGCGTATGATGTTCGCTTCGGAAGCTGCGGACGCAGCCCCAGGCCCGTGACGGTGGCGAAAGCGAGTACTATGATGCCTGTCCGTTAAGCAGCGACTATCTAGAGTGCGCCGAGCTTTGACGGCAAGACCATGTGGGAGACACTGATCCCTTTGCAGGATCTGAGACTGCGGATGAGCCAAACAGATGGTAGTGTTGGAACTTGGGAGATCTGTCGCGGGACTGATCAGACGCCTCGGCAATCTTGAGCGCGCCACCGGTCAAGCAGTACCAAACACGGACAAAAAGGCAGTGCCATTGCAGTGCTCGCGGGTGAGCGCTGTACGTAACTCCGCGAAAGTAAGTTTGGAAGTTTGCAGGGTCGACGGCCTGAGCGGGATCCGGCCGCCACGACGCCGATGCTTTCGTGCAGGTGCCACGAAGACGGCCTGCGCCTCTCGCGGGGAATCCGCACGCTCGAATCACCTATCGCCGATGGGCGGGCACCCGGAGAGAAGGACGGGGACGTGATCCAAGGGGCATTGGACCTGGAGAGTTTGCTTCTGAGACTTCTCAAACGCAGGCACGTCGCAGAATCACCCGTTCCGCATTTCCGTCTCTCGCACACGCGCTCACCGCGAGTGCAGCACTCTCCTTGAGCTTGAGCATCTCCAACTGCCCTCGTTTCGCTCCTGGCCATGAAACTCGAGGCGACAGAGTTCACTCTCCCGGGGTTGGAAGAAGACGGCGGGCTCGTCAACACGCTCGTGCGGTACAAGCCGCCCACCGCTGACTCTAGCAGCTCTGCTGCCGTCTGCCTCTCTTTGGTCCTCTTGCACGCCGTGGCCGCACGTGAGTCACCCACCGAAAGCTCCCGCCGTGTCTCCATCTGACAGCCTCACCTCTACTGAAGACAAGGAGGTCTGGCTTCCTATGCTGGAGCACCTCTTCGAGATTCAAAGTGCAGTCCCAACCAATGCGTTCAACATCGTCGAAGCATGGGCCCCAGACTCCCCGAACCATGGCCGTGCAGCCGCGCTCAACGAGGAGCGTCTCCTCGCCTTCCCCAACGGCCTCGGTAAGCCCTATTCCGCTCTATATGCCGGTACCGCATGTCATTGACACCTGCATAATCGTAGCTGGGACACAATGGGCGCGCGCCATCCAAGTCTTCCTCAGGTCCGGGCTCATCGCACCTGGCTGCGCCGTCGTCGGCGTCGGCCACTCTGCCGGCGCATGCATCCTGTACGTCGACCCTCGCGCCTCGCCCGTCACGCGTCGGGCTGTCAATCTAGTCCCCGAGCACCCCGCTGACATTCCCTTCATTCACCGCTCGCTCCCGGGCGGCACCGTGCAAATGCTCGCTCCGTGACGTCTGGCAGGATCCAGTCGACAGACACGTACCCGCTAGACGCGCTCCCGTACGCCTCGCTCATCATGCTCGAGCCGCCCCTGGCGACGCCCGAGACGCTGCGCCTCGCGGAGGAGAACGGCGAGCTGCTCCCGCGCGCAGCGGACATCGCGCGGATGCGCAAGGACGTCTGGCCGGGCGGGCGCGAGCAAGCGAGGGCGTGGTTCAGGAAGAGGCTGCCGTGGAGCCGGTGGGATGAGAGAGTGTTCGATTTGTTCATTGTACGTCGCGCTCTCCGAATTTCTGGCCGGTCAAACTGTATACTCACGCTGGGAACACAGGAGCACGCGCTGCGCGACCTCCCGACCGCGCTGTACCCGGACAAGAAGGAGGGCGTGACGCTCGCGGCGGCGCGTGACCAGGAGGCGGGCGGGTACAGCCACCACGAGGACGCGTTCGCGGCGATGGAGCGGCTCAAGGAGCTCTGCCCCGCGATCCCGGTGCATTGTGTGTTTGGGGAAATAAATGACTTTGCGTGAGCCCGTTCCGATGTCTACACGCGCGAGCTTTGGATGACTGACCGGACGCGCGTGGGGCGGGTGCATGTATCAGGTCGGAAGAGCTCCAGGCAGCGATCATCGACGAGAAGGCGGGGCGGAGGATGCGCTCGGTGGTGAGGGTGACGGGGGCGGGGCACCTGGTCGTGCAGGAGGATCCGCGCGGGTGCGGGTTGGCGATGTGGGGGATCTTGCACGAGGACTATGCGAGGCCCGTCGGGCGTGGGCCATTTGTGTGTCTGCCTCAGGCGAGGCTCTGATAGTCGTTCCTCTTAGATTTTTGTAGGAGAAGGGCTCGGACGTCGCTGACGCCGAGCACTCCCTCTCCGATGTAGTAGTATATACGTAGTCATCTCAATGCGTGTGCGGTTGAACAAGCGGACAGACGACAAGATGCAACTCGCACTAACCCGCTATGGAATCATACAGGCTTCAATGCACGTACCGGCACCATGCCAGCCTCGGCCTCCTTCCTCTCCCCTTTCTCCAAACGCGCCCCACTGTCCCGCTCCCCCGCCTCCAACCCGAACTTCTCGTCCGTGTGCGGCTGCATGGGCACCTCCCTCAGCAACCCGAGCGTCAAGAACCCCGCGGCGCTGATCCTGAGATGGAAACAGCAACAGCAGAGATGGACATGTGGGATCCGGCCGCCTCAGCGCCAATGACCTCGTATGCCCACTGTCATTCGCAGCGCTGGAAGACGGGGGCGTGCGCAATCTCTCGGGGAATCCGCGTGCTCGAATCACCTATCGCCGATGTGGGGGCACCGGGGAGATGGATGGGGACATGATACAGCAAGGGGCATCGGGCGGGGAGAGTTTGCTTCTCAGACCTCTCAGGCGCAGTCATAGCACAACAGTGCCTGTTCCGCGTTTCTCTGCGCGAGTAGAGCACTCTGGTTGCCCTCCAGCACCTCGTAGCCGGTATGAGCCGGGAAAGAGAGTGAGCGTGCATGTATGGGACTCGGTACCGAGCTACGGGGCTATATGCACGTACACTAGCTTGAACCCGCTTAGCGTCTAGTACGCAGCGAATATACATCCGAGCGCTGCCTTACAAAGGCACGTCGAGCCCACAAAATCACAAGAGGAGCGAAGGAGGTCGCAGTGCGGACCCGGCCTATCTAGTTGGCGGTGAGGTTGGAGCCACGAGACTTCAGCTCCAAAGCCGACGCGGCAGTAGCATCGGTCGCATGGGATGGCTGGAAAGCATTGGGCCAGGTCGGTTCACGCTGCTTCGGATGGTGATGATAGGCAAGGCTTACAAGTGCAACACGCAGGGGGTCTGACGCTGTGAGACGTAGGCTTGCTATAGTGTCGTCCTGCGTGCCAGTGCCGAGGCGTAGGTTGTCAGGGCCGATTGCCGCCAAGGAGTGGCGAGCGTTGAGCCTGCATGCGATATCGGGTGAGCGTACAGGGGGAATTATGGCTGCCGGTACGCACACCGCGAGGACCGAGTTGGCGTATACTATATCGGGTGGGATGAGTAGCGGAGCGAGGACAGCAAAGAAGAACGTACTGTTAGATGCGAGAGTAGCGAAGCCGGTGTAAATCGTGTTTTTGGACATAGCGACAGCCTATATGTTTGTAAATGAGCAGAGGACAGCGGCGGGCCGCGCGGGGAAGCTTACGAGAATCAAAGTAACGGAGTCGACAATCCTACAAGCGTATGCGTCATCCATGCGTATGAGAACGGCCTTGGACTGTATCATGACTGTTATCCTACCCGATCAAGAGACCTATGGGCGCATTGAGCAAGATCTAGGCATAGGAGACGTCTGTTCCCATCCTTACGCACCTGTGTTAACAGCATAGATGATAAGTCGATCGAGTATATGGTTTGTCCTGTGCCGATGACAATGAGATCAGATATTGCATGGGCCGCTTGGTCGCACAGACCCTTCGAAGCCAGTACGGCTACTTCTCAGTGTGACGATGAGCACCACCGTCGTCAAGACGTCCGCAACCATCTCAGCGCCTATTCCCGCAGAATCGACCCACTGGCCGCGAAACTTGATTAAGCCCAGCGCGACGGATCAACGGGACACTAATGTGGCGCGCACCGTGAACCGGCTCCACCGGCTGAATTCCTGTACCCGGATTCTGGTGGTGCGTGAATCCTAGACCTTTCAATGCGAGTAATATCCTGCTTACGCTGCTACGCTCGCAGCTATCGTCAATTGATGAGCATCCGCCATAGAGCTGCGAATCATTGATCCCAGTGGAGTATACTCACCTGCTCCGAACCCTCCACATGCGCGGCCGCAACGTTGTTAGCATTGCATGATATTTCCAGAAATCTGAGGTGCTCACAAACCCCCACGAGAGAGAAAAATATCTATCGGAGATGCTTCAGGGTTAATCAAATACAGGTATCCAAAGAAGAACGCACAGCTGCCACTACCACAACTCTATACTTCGGGCCAACTGTGTTGCTTCAGCGAGTGATCACGCATGAGTGTTGATTGACATCTCACTGAGATATACGCGGTGCACGTAAAAGCTGAGCACTGAGTGAGCGGTCATAGTAATTAGATAGGACAGGGATACATGACGTACAGTTGCGAGATACAGACGATTATACCCTACACCACAGGGCGGGCGTGTCAGCGATGGCTTCAGTAGACAGACCGGGACGCTGGGAAGATTACGTACATCCAATACAGATTGTATCTTATAGCCGGGTGGACTTGCATTGGCGACCCGCAGAATATATATACTGTTTGAATTCTCTCACCTGGAGCGACCTGGGGGTATTGTAAGTATCGTACAAACATGACATTCATGTGGCTCACCACACTCCGCGAAGGAGTGCTTCAGGATTGAAGTAGCTAGTCACCAAGTAATAATAGCTGCCGGTAAGTGAGTACCGGTCACGCAACCCACAACTGCTGTGAACAAGTCCTTACCAGCAGTGCATTATGGTGATGACATGGAACGTTGCGAGGATCCTATGTATCCACCATTCAGTGACTGGAGATGGCTCCGGGACTCTCGTCCACCACCGCTGCGCTTACGCAATGCAGTACACCTACAATAGGCTGACACGTTAGTCAAGCTCAACAACGAGATGGTGGTCCGAGTTGCTCACGGTCCATCTGTAGAAAATGAAGTCGGCCTGGTACAGCCTGACGTATCGGTATACTTGGTGGACGGTGACCCCGTAGCATCTACATCCTGCGTCAGACCAAGCCGGTGACTTCGCGATTACATTCACTCGCATGAGCGTGATGAATGTTCCCAGCAGGAAGGCGCCGAGAGAATTATCGAGGGCCGGGACAACAGCAACAACAGGCGAGGGAGCGAGGGAGGACGCTGCTGAAGCGACTTTGGGACCATTCATGACTGTGGTGGAATTGCCTTGCTGAGAGCTGTTGATCCTCAGATTAAGTACTCGTTCGGTGCCGCTGAAGGTCTGCTAATGAGCGGTGAATTGGAGAGCATGTACATCATGGGTGGTCGATGCCGGTGCGTTCGCGCGCCATAGGTATTGCAATCTATCGAACTCAGGGCGTAACGAGCGAAGTGATAAGCGAAGCTGGGAGTCGACGTATGGCAGTACAGCACTGCTGCTTATTCTAAGTCCGAGTCCTACTCGGAGGATGCTGAAGCCTAGCGCTCAAGGGACCCCGGCATTTCGTTGAGTACCCGGCCAGGTCAAGACCCGTGCCACCCCACCTCTATCCAGGCTCCTCAGCCTTCCTCAGCTCACCGGCACTAAGCAGGGCCCTCATAGTCGACTCCGTCAACCACTGGTTTGCCTTCGATGATTGCATACAACACCGGCAGATTGGGTAAGTCACAAGGTCTATATGCGAATATATTTATTTGTGGCAGTGAGTAGGCGCTCAGATCAATGCAGCAAGTGCATGTACTTCAGTCCTCAGCGCGATCGAAGGCGGCCACTCGCACGCTTGCCAGCGTAAGTAACTTCAGTGTTCGATGGGTGATATTGATGCGCATACACATCCCAAGCTCCAAGACTACTGTACGCTAGTGCCACCCGAGGACGCTCATGTAGCTACCATTGACAAACGGAGCGCTGCTCGGGGCGTCCTGCATCATGTGCGATGCCATCAGGAGGTATGATCTTCTTTTCGAAAGCTGCCTACGCAGCGGATGGTGGCGAGAGCAGGGCTGGTATCGTGTCTGCCCACTACGGAGCGACTGCCTGGACGAGAGTCTCTCGAGCTTGGGTAGGAGGACCGTGCGGTGGGAGACGCGATACCGTCTCTGCAGGATGGAGACTGCAGATGAGCCTGACAACTTGAACTTAGGGATGTTGTTGGCAGATGTGGCGGCGCGACACCTCTCGGCAATCTACGCGCGCCACAAGTCAAACAGCGCTGAATATTACGCTACAACCAACGGGTTCACCATCGTCGAAGC
Source organism: Pilatotrama ljubarskyi (assembly GCA_022385805.1). Classification (NCBI taxonomy): domain Eukaryota; kingdom Fungi; phylum Basidiomycota; class Agaricomycetes; order Polyporales; family Polyporaceae; genus Pilatotrama; species Pilatotrama ljubarskyi. The sequence goes on from MU277779.1 coordinate 20,838, forward strand.
GGGGGCCCCAGACTCTCCTAGTCACGGCCGCGCTCAACCAGCAGCATCTCCTCGCCTTCCCCAACGGCCTCGGTGAGCCGTGTTCCGCTCCATCTGCCACTACCTCGTGTGAGTGACACCATGCATGTTCGTAGCTGGGACGCTTGAATGGGCGCGCGCCATCCACACGACGGGCATTAGCCAATATCCTCAGGCGCGAAAGTCTAGGAGAACCGCAACGAATGTTCTCATTTCGCCGACGTATTCAGCAACGGAGAAAAGTGGCTAACTACGCTTACTGCTGCGTCGTTAATGAGCACTGAGCATTTTGCGCTAGGAGTACTCGGTATGCAGCGTGACAGATGGTCATAAAGGCGTATATGCTTTGAATGAGCGAGAGGAAAGACAATATGCGACAATGTTCCGGAATATGAAAGCACTAGAGGACCACGACCAAAACGCTCTGACTCGGACGGGAACTCTATAGCACCGGCACCACCCCTGCCACGCCCTCCTTCCTCTCCCCCTCCTCCAAACTCGCCTCCCGGCTCCCCCTCGCCCCTGGGCCCACCTCCAACCCAAACTTATCGTCCGTATGCCGCTGCATGGGCACCTCCTTCAGCAACCCGAGCGTCAGGAAGCCCGCGGCGCTGATTCCAAGCATCACCTTCCACACCACCGCGAGGCTCGCCGCGAACGCCTCGCGCACCTCCGTCCGGAGCGGTTCGTCGAGCGTCGGGATGACGGGGATCGCGGCGTACGCGATCTCGGCGCCCGAGGGGAACTGCGCGGTGAAGGCGGGCGGGAGGCGCTGTTTGAGCGCGTTCTGGAGGATGGTGGCGGAGATGGTGACGCCCCATGTCTGTGAGAGGGGGGGGGGGGGTTCAGTAGGCGTCACGCGCTTGTAGAGCGATGACGTAGGGAGGATCACCTGCGCGAACGTGCGGAGGAAGTTGTAGAAGGCGAGCGCTGCTGCGAAGCGGTGCACCGGGATGGGCGCCAGGATCGGGAAGACCGTCGAAGACCACTACAACCACATTTTTCAGAATCGCAGCGGAATCCGGAATGCTCGAAGGAACTCACGACGATCCCGAGCCCCATCGCCATCACGACCTGGAAGCCCGCCCACATCGCCGTGGGCGAGTCCGCCTTCAGCAGCGTGAACAGCCCGAAGCCGACCATGAGGAGCGCCCAGCCAAGGACATTCATGGGCCGGTACTTGCCCGTCGCCTTGATGACCCCGCCGCACAGGAAGGAGAAGGGCGCGCAGATGAGCGTCGTGGCGAGCATCTTGACAGAAGAGCCGATCGGCGTTGCGCCCATGCAGGCCTGGAAATAGGCGGGGAGGTAGACTGCGCGGACGTCGGGATGCGTGAACATTACGATATGAGGACTAGGGGTGAGGGAAGCAGGACGTACACATGGCGGACATGGTCAAGATGCCGTGCAAGAACGTAGCCAGGTTCCTATCCGCGTCACAGAACCCGTCAGCCCTGCTCGTACCCTCTCTGTGAAGACCCGGGAACAGGACACTCACCCGCTGAGCGTCGTCCAGTTGCTCAAGACGTCGAGGGGTGTCGTCGGCTCGCGCGGGACGTACTTCTCGTACACGAAGAAGACGAGGATGAGCGCAAGGCCGACGATCAGCGGCGCGAGGACGTGCGCGGAGGACCACGGGTAGCGGATCCCGCCCCAGGTGAGGCCGAGCAGCGCGAGCGTCGTGCCCGCGATGATGATCAGGTTTCCGCTGGGCGGCGGTGAACGTGTCAGTGTCATACTGTCAATTCGTGTGAAGAGGCGGGGCTCACACCCAGTCGATCCGGGCGAGCTTGTCCCGGACGGTCCCTTCGGGCGTGCGCACCCGGAGGAAGATGGCGACGAAGATGAACGCGATGCCGGCAAGGGGCAGGTTCAGGTCTAATCACATAATTGAAATGTTCTGTGAGCGCGATGATCGACCGTGCGTACACCCCGGAAATACGTACAGAACAGCCATCGCCAGGACGCATCTTGCGCGAGCGATCCTCCCTGCGCCGGCGGTGCATCAATATGAATTTCGAGAAGGATGATGCTCGGACTTACGACGGCCGGGCCGATGGCGCCTGCAAACGCCCAGGTGAGGATGAGCATGCCTTGGTAGGTGCCGCGCTCGGCGAGAGGGATGAGGTCGGCGAGGATTATGGAGGCGAGGTTGATGATGCCTCCGCCGCCAATGCCTTGTACCGCTGCACGCAAAACGAGATTCAGCAGACGTTCGGCGTCAACACATCCGTGGAGTAGTGTTGCTCACTCCTCGCAGCGATGAGCCAGTTCATAGTCTTCGCGGCGCCCGCAAGCGCACTCCCGATGAAGAATATCGCAATCGACGAGAGCATGACGGGCCTCCTGCCGAACGCGTCCGAGAGGCTTCCGGAGAAGGGCAGGATGGCGGTGCTGGCGAGCCCATAGGCGGACCCGATCCAGACGAAGTCGTCGCCGCCGGCGAGGTCACTCGTGATGGTGGGCACGGCGGTGGAGACGGCGGTCATGTCGAGGGCAGAGAGGAAGTTGGTGACGATGACGGCGGTGAAGGAGAACCAGAAGGCGGAGCCGCGGCCGGGCCGCTTGCCGTCGCTGGCTGTCGGGCTCGGGGCGGGCGACACGGTGGACATGGCGGTAAGAGCGGAGTGGGCGTGCGACGGGGACGGGGACGGCGGGCCCGACGACCAGGGAGCGACTGGGCGGAGAGGAAGAGACTCGGGAGACGCGGTGCTGGAGGGGGGCGGGGACGTACGGTATAGTAGTATCCAGTAGTGGAAAGCATGAGGACAGCTGCAACACGGCTACCGGGTTTGAGCCATGGCCGGAGGATCCGAGCAGCATCGGATGGAAGCAAAGATGGACGCAACGCTTCTGGCAGCCCTGCAGCACCTCGGGAGAATGAAGCCTGTGAGTTGCTATGTTCAGCTCCGGGACACACCAGAGACGCCACGCTGGGCAGGGTTTCGCCGAACGAGAGTCGACGATCCCTGATTCCTCGCCATACGGCATCCCGAGTCGCCAGGCGTCCTCGTCTCAGAGTGGTCTATGACGCAGTCGCACCATGATGGACACGTCGTCTTGAGCGTGATGAGAGAGCGGCCGTCGTAGCGACGTCGGACGAACCTTGAGCTTGCCTCGCGACTCGCCGGCGATGTACCTCTCCATTCTTATCGATTCGGCCTCTCGAGGCGTGATACCGCCACCAAAGTAATTCAAGTGGGGGACTGCGACGGCGCCAGCACTGCAGAAGCGGCGGCATTGTGGCAACCTTCGATCGAGATCGAGATCGAGATCGCATTCCGCCGGCTGGGCGGCGTCTGTTTAGAGTTCTGCGGTATCCTCGGACGCTTAGCACACTTTGCCATTGGGGGCACCAAGTCGAAGCCGCAGGGCGGCGGGCTCAGATTCCCAGCTCGACGGTGCACGCTGCTCGCCCCTGAATTCCTTGGGTGGAGCGTCCTAGGCCAATCAAATCGTTGGATTTTTGGGCGCCTTACCATTCAAGGCAGGTGGTCAAAGTTTCCCTGGCCAGCACAACAGCTCCATTGCGGAATCTACTGAGCTGTGTATATCATAATCCAGAAGACGCACAGCTCGATCAACCGGGGAACGGGACATGGGAACGCATGCGATACTATTCATACCGTTAGGACTCGTCATGTCCGTTTCCGACAGCGTCAGCTTCCGCAGCAGCAGCACGAACAAGGTTTGCCGAGCCCTCGAATCTCTCTTGCACCTCGCAAGGGAAGTCCTCGTATCGTCTGCGAGGAAAACCAAGTAAGATGGTGACGTCGCCGCACAGGCACCGTACGACTTACATGATGGTGCCGTCGATGACATCCGGCTTCACGAACGGCGTGTCGGACGGCTGAGAGATCGTCGTCGTCGCGAGCACGCCTGAGAGGGTCGTCCAAAGGAGCGCTTCGGCGTAAAACCGCCCTGGGCACACGCTGGGCGACACGGCGGTCAGAGACACTGAGGAACTGCGGCGGCAGTTCGGTAGGAGACGCACCGTCTTCCGAATCCAAAGACGACGTGACGCGCGTATCGCATCTCCTCCGCATTAGCGCTCACCGCACCGTCTTCCTTCGACGCGACGAGGAACCGCTCGGGGCGGAACTCGTCTGGCTCTGGGAAGCGGCGCTCGTCGCGCATCATCGCCCTGCGGTAGGAGTAGATTCGGTGCGTGAGCGAGGCGCGCTACGGCCGCACAGCGCTATACTAACCATATGTTCGTGACGAGGGTCGAGCCGCGCGGGAGGAGCATATCTTCGTACCACTCGTCCTGGCCCAGTGCTCGGGACGCTGTTCAGCACGCTCGCGTCAGCGCTCGACGAGGCGCGAAGGAACGCAGAGAATGTACTGACTGAGCGCGACGGGGGGCATCCAGCGCATGACTTCCATGATGAGCGCGTCAGTGTAGGGGAGCGACGGCCTGTCGGCGATGCTCGGGAGGCGGGCGCGTCCAACGACGCGGTCGATCTCGTCTTGCGCTTTGCGTTGGGCGTCGGGATACATGACCATAGCGAGGAAGAACGAGATGGTGAGTGAGATCACCTGCGTGAGCGGATGTGAGCGTGGGCGGCCGCTACGGAGTGGGGGAGGCTACGTACGGTGTGGAACCCAGCGGTCGTAAGTGAGGCGGAGGCGTACAACGCGACATTCTTCTCCTCAGGAGAGAGCGGTGGGCTACGGCTGTAGATGCGGGAGAGGAACGAGGGCGGGTCGCCTTTTTCCTGCTCTGAGGATGAGCATGCGCAGTCATCCCGGAGCGTGGAGTCGCCTAGAGGCCACGTACCATAGAATGACGGATGTGCTCGTCCGAGCGGACGAGGAGCGCATTGAGCTCGCGCTTGAAGCGCCGCAGGGTCGACGCGGTCTGCGGGCCAACCATCCAGACGGGAAGGTACCGCACTACACGCAAGCGTCAGAACATGCGATCGCGCACCGTGAACAAGAGGGACGGGACGCACGGAGGGGAAAGATCTCGACCCAGAGCTGCGTCGAGGTAGCGAGCATGTACGTCGCGTTGTCGCCGATCTTCTCCGAGAGGTGCGCGAGGTCACCGGGCGCGGCGTACGCCCCGTCGCCCAGCGTCCAGTCCAGCACCGTCTTCGTGTAGAACCTGCGCATGGGAAATGGTCAGCATGAAACCCAATTGACCCGACCACGGGAGGACTCACGCGTGGATGTGTTTGAACAAGTTGAAGTCCCGACGGGCGTCGAGGAGCGGCACGAGGAACTCTGGGGCGACGCGCTCGAAGTAGGGCGATTGCGCGGAGATGGCGTGCGCGTTGAGTGCGTGGTGGTAGTGGCTCCGCGTCGCCTTGAAGCGCGGGCCCTGTGACATGAACGCCATGCCGCGGTCGTAATCGCACCTGACAATTCGCTCGCCGTCAGTAAATGGATAGGGGACCGCAAGAGGAAGATGCGACGGACAGGTAGGCGGCGACGCGGTCTGGCCGGTCGGAGAACGTCGCACTGCGCTTGTTGAGGAGCGCGTCGGCCGCGTCAAACGCGTTCACGACGATGATACGTCTCCAGAGGATGCCGAGGCTCAGGACCCCGCCTGTACCATAATCGTTTAGCCAAGTGATCCCATGCGAGAAGAGGCAGACTGACTATGATACTGTTTGCACCAGGCGAGCAAGACCTCGTGCGGCTTGCGCATGAGCTTCTTACGCAGGGCAGGGCCATTCGGAGGTCCGGGAGGGAGGTGCGCGTTGCGGCGGAACGCATTGGCGAGTCGGTATACGAGGAAGCAGGAGAGCAGGAGGGCAGAGAGGGCCCGGGGTGAGACTCGGGGCGCGGAAAACGGCAGTGAAGCCACGGATGTGAGTGAGGACATTGTCGGAGAGTTCGTAAGGTAGGGTCCACAATGGCTAGTAAGCTACTGGTGTTTCGCCGCTCAGGCCACAGGCTCGGCAGCGAGCGGTTTACATATGATCAGCAAACATGTTGGTACCAACTGCGCGCGCTTCATCTCAACCCGGTGGGAACCCGGTGGACGAGTAGGGCTGTCGCGCGCTGAAGCAGATGCGTTTGCATCAAGATCATGGAGGCACAGACGGTCGCGGTGGCTGGCAGGATGCAGAGAACGGAGAACGGATGGATTAGATTCGAGAGTCTGGGCGGCCGGCGCTTAATGAGTGGGTCCCTTGAAGGACCCCGAAACCGAAGCCGTTGGGCAGTGTTTGGGGTCCCGCTCTCTCACCGCTGCCACGTTCGTCGTTCAAGAAATGCTACCAACCGTCCACGTCCAGCGGACGGCAGAGCTCAACGGTTCTGACTGCCCTTCGTTCAGTAGGCCGCGATTCCGTGCCTTGCGGGCGAGAAATGCGCCGACTCTCCGACCATCTGACACTTTGGAGTGAGGAGAACACCAAGCTGATCTTCCTAGAATAAGGCTCCGGGCCCGAGAGGGATGGAGGATGCGGTGTTTAGTAGGTGCGTAGTATTGGGTTTTCAGGACCATCATCGCCCGCGGTTCGTCCGTGATTGAACCTCTTAGGTTCTCGTCGATAGGTCTCGGTGCTGGTGCGAAACACGGACGGTCGAGTGAGGCGAGCGTCATTGGTGGTGCGCCTGCGAGTCGGGCCGCGGAACTGGGGTATGTCCTAAGTCCTGTCGTGTGGTTCAGCCCGAGGTGGGAAGGAAACGTACCTGTTTCGTGACGACGACTGCGTGCTTCCTGTCCCTACCTGGCGACCGATAGACCGCTTCATCAGCGGTCAGCCAGCTCGACACGCTTGGTCCATATGTGCCGCGTACAACCTTTACTGTGGATGCGAGCTTGACATATGCGCAGCTATCAGCCCTACTGCTCTGCGTGGCCGTGTCAAGTCTGTGGCTGCACCCCTGCAGTCTTCGCGAATGGAGAACACCATGAAAGCGGTAAACTCGCTCCTATCCGCCTGGCGACGTGCCTGCGTTCTGAGCTTGGTGCATCAGAGATATGGTGAGCACGCCATCCTGACGTACTTCGCCCCGGCTTGGACGCTGACATCTTTTCTTCAAGCAGTTCGGCATTGTTTGGCCTTCAGCGAGTCTCCAGTCTCAAAAATTGGCGGGCGTTGGGAACATCATACGGGCAGCCACCGACGAGTCTAGTCGAAGGCTGACGATCAGCAAGCCTGCAACTGAGCGGCGGCATCTTGATGGGCCTGCCCATCCGGTTCTTTGGCAGTTCGGCGCCGCGGGATTACCCCACTACTTGCAATGCTATGCCCCTAATGGGCGTGCAGGATGATGCACTGGCAGAGAAACCGGCTTTCGTCATACAACGCGCTGGCTGATCCAGCCCGCGCGACATGCACCGCCAACGGCGACATCATCGCAGGAAGCGTGCTGCTGATAATAGACTCAGGGCTAGAATCCCCGCGATCGCGCATGTGCTTCCCCGGTACGTCTAGCCGTCATCTTGCTGAAGACGTAGAGTGGAGCGCCTAGTAGTCGTTGGCTGTCATGACGGTTTGCTCAGTCAGGCGCGGAGGACCGTATGCAGCTATCAGAGCGGCTGCTCTGCTCCTGCGCGATGGCTTCGTACCGGTGCTGCTATGATGAGGATGCGGCTCTGGTCGCAGATCTATGATCCCATCGTCGCCTCGCCTTCGTAGTCGGCATCCGAACCCCAACGTCTTGGTCCGCACTCGGACAAGGGTCACAGGCACAACTGGGGTCTTGCCGAGTATTTACTGACATGTCTGTCGCAAACAGACGCAGCCGAAAGTCACCTGCGCAACTTCTAGTCGATGACCAACGCTACGTCTTTGTCCGTCCCTGGCATACATCCTCCCGTCCCAGCCGAGTTCAATCTCATGCAGGCCGAGAGCAGCGCGCGCTCGGTATTGCTCGGGTTCGACTTCGTCACCCTAGGTGGACTGTTGTCGCTGTACATGGCATACTGTCTCGGGACGGCTGTGTACAACGTCTTTTTTTCGCCTCTCTCCGTCATTCCTGGACCGTGGTATGCGGCGATCTCTGACACTTGGCTGCTCTTCAATGCGGCTCGTCTGCTGCAGTGCGACACCCTCCATTCGGCGCTGCGACACTACGGTCCTGTCGTACGCGTCGGCCCGCGCAGGGTGGTGTTCTGCGACCACGCGGCCATGAAGAGCGTATACTGCGTGAGGAAGATGCCGAAGAGCGTCTTCTATAAGGCGTTAATAGCGTACGTGCATATTTTTCTGAGCACCCTCGACGCGACAGAAATTGACGCAGGACGGCAGAGATGATCACGACCATTCGTTGAGTCGGCCCCCGGAGTAGCACGCGTGCTTCCAACTAACCGAGATCGTCGTAGAATGACTTCTATCACGAACGCGGAACACACGAGGAGGCGCAAAGCGTTCGCCGCTCATTACTCTTTGGCGAACGTCGGCCAGTTCCAACCAGACATCCAGGATCGCGTCTCCACTCTCCTTGAAGTCCGTGTCCTAGCATGAGAGTCTCCGTTCATCACGACTGATCCTTTGGACGTGGTCTTGCATAGGTCATCGAATCATCGCCTCGACGCTCAGTCGACTGCATTCATTTGTTCAGACACCTTTTCGTGGATATCCTCCGAACAACACTCTTTGGACTAGATCCTCTCTCGCTGAATGCGTGGAAAGCTGGTCGGCAGGACTGGCTATGCGCTGCCGTTCGCGATTTTCCTATTCGTGCCTTGCTGGTACGTGCTGGGCTTCTCTATTTGAGGAACAAGGCAGTCACCTGCGCTCGGTCCTCTATAGCGGAGCTGCACCCCGACGTTCTTGTGGAAGATCCTGGCTTACGTCCGGCACGAACGGTGGCAGAGTATATATCATGCCGACAAGACGCTCGCTTCGGTAGGGACTGTGTCGGCGCTTAGTGTACTACCTGCGTGCAGCATGCTGATGCGGTCCTTGGCGATTCAGTTTGTCAGGAAACGTATGAGCGAAATGCAAAATGACGAACCGGAGCAAGATGTCGAGCTGGAAGCCTCTGGGTCCGACAGGCCAGCACCACTGCTACGCAGAATGCTCGCTCAGCGCCAGTCTGGGCTATCTGAGCAGGACATAGTATCCGAGTGTATTTCGCATATGTATGTACTTTTCTTACTTTGGGCTGCTGCGACGTGCTGACTAGTCTGCAGGGTCGCTGGTGTGGACACGTCTACCGCCACATTGGGCTTCATCTTCTGGGAACTCAGCCGACGCCCGGACGTCGTTGACCGTCTGCGCGTCGAACTGGATGAAGTCATGCCAGAGCGAAGGAGCGTCCCGGCGTACGCTGTTCTGGCCAGGCAGCCGTACCTCTCGGCCTTCCTCAACGAAGGTGCTTCGCCCTCTATTAGTGCATTTGGGGTACCGGATTGACGTTCTTATTCTCCTAGCTTTCAGGCTGTACGGTGCTGTGAACTCGCTCCTAGAGCGTGTCGTGCCCGAGCAGAAGGACGCTGGCGCGTCCCCGGACCTCTTCGACCTCATGGGATACGGGCTGCCGCCGGGAACAGTGGTTGGGACGCAGGCGTGGAGCATGCACCGGGACCCCGACGTCTTTCCGTCCCCGAATCACTTCGATCCCGACCGGTGGCTGCCCCTGGATCCAAGCAAGGAGGAAGAAGAAAGGCTCGCAAGGTACGTCCGGTCGGGCTTCGTCTAAGGCATGTGCTCAGCGTTGAGCGGCGCACAGGATGCAACAGCACATGATGCCCTTCGGAGCTGGCACGCGTGCGTGCCCCGGTCGGTACCAGGCGCAGATCATCTTCCGCACCCTGATTGCCGCCGTAGTATCGAACTTCGACGTTGTTTTGGACCCCTCGGAGACCAATGAAGAGACGATGGCACCGAGAGATGCGTTCGTGAGTGCACGCTTCGCTGCTATCGAAGATGCACGCGACCTGGCGCTGACTGTCGACGTGCGCCGCTTCGACTTCAGGCTGTCCGACCGGCCTCGCGAGAATGCAAGGTCACTTTTGTTCCGCGGCCTTGAGGGCTGCTTGTCTTCAGCACGGACTCGCTATGTATTGCATTAGGTGGCTCACACACTCCTTTATCTGTATCTTCGTCGCTAAAACCTCCTAGATAGATTTGATTTATTGAGCGTGTCACCATACAGTGATACCGTCCAGCTTTCGTTCTGATCTGTCTGCTCTTCGAGCCTCAGGTCCATGCCCGTGCCCCCCGTACTCAACCTCAATTGCTCTTACAACGAGGAGGTATGCGCTTGGACCTGAGACCCATTGTGCCGACTCGGAGACTTGAGGAAGGACCTTGCAGAGCGTAGCCACGGCCACCCCTCGTACAACATAAGCACGCAATCCTGTTCTCGTGGTCTCGGCATGACGCGCCTGAGCTCCAAGCCGTGCTAACGGGCCTGGAATAAGTTACCCTTGAACGTAGAGCCATTGCTCCACATCAAGCTGTAGCTCAGGCCCGGCCGGAGATAGATACAGTAGATGATATTCCTAAGCTTCACTTTGAGTCAGTGTCCGAGCTTCCCCGAGCGAACCGGCGTCCGATGCCGGAGCGGACGGAAGCACCGCTACCATATGCTCATCCTCAGGCCTCAGGCGGATTCTCGCCTCGGGCGCATGACAATTGCTCAGGAACATCTATTTGCGTCTCTGACGCATTGCAAGGGTACAGTGGTGCGTGGGGCAGGAACGCGATGCGCTCAGCCGGAGCAAGACGCACTGGGGGACGCGACTGCACACACTATCCGAGTTCGTGTAAGAACCGGCTAAACTACGCAGGTGCGTCTCCCACTTCCGCCTCTGCAGCACGCACGAGGTCTCCCGCGCCCTCGTATCTCTCCTTCAACTGGCAGGCGAACTCCTCGAACCGTCTGCGAAAGGAAACGAGGTTAGCTCCCCGGCTCTGAAATGGCTAAATTCCGCATCGGCGGCGCGGAGAGAGAAGAACGTACATGACCACACTGTCGATGACCTCGGGGATCGCAACCGGCTGGTCCTTTGGAGGAGTGATGCTCATCGTGGCGAGCACTCGCGAGAGGGTGATCCAGAGAAGAGCGTCGGCGAAAAAACGTCCCGGGCAGACTCTGAACAGTCGTGGACGACAATGTAGGAAGTAGATGAGCGGATGACTCCGCTGAGGCGCATGCGAGGGCGTACCTTCTGCCAAAACCGAAGCCGAGGTGGCGTACGTGGCGGACCTTCAGGATGTCGAGCTTCATGCTTCCGTCCTCCGACGGTACGAGGTACCTCTCGGGACAGAACTCATGAGGGTCGGGGAACCGACTCTCGTCTCGCGTCATGGCCCTGGACACGTGTTCAGCCTCTGCTGGGAGCATAACATGCGCACCGAGGTCAGAATAGGCATTTCTCTTACCAGACATTTGTTAAGATGGTGCATCCGCGCGGGAAGAGCATGTCCTCGTACCACTCGTCTTGCTTGAGCGATCGAGACGCTGACGGAACGTGTGTCAGCATGACGGTGTCGAATGCTCCGAGAGAAGGGTCAGCAGGGACTTACTGAGCGCGACCGGGGGCAGCCAGCGCATCACCTCTGTGATGAGGGCTTCTGTGAACGGAAGCGAGGCTTGGTCGGCGGCGGTCGGCAGACGATGACGACCCACGACGCGGTCGATCTCCTCCTGAGCTTCACGCTGCGCTTCCGGATACCTCATCATCGCGAAGAAGAATGTCGTAGTGATCGAAATCATCTGATAGATGGAGGCGAGTGTGTGAGGCAGGAGCGTGCGTCGGGTACAAGAGCAGAATACGTACTGTATGGAAACCGGCCGCTGTGAGTGAGGCAGAAGAGTACAAGGCGACGTCCTTCTCCTCGTCGGAGAGCGTTTTGTTAAGTATGCTAGACATAAAAGAGGAGGGGCCACCGTTCTCCTGGGCAGGGCGTAGAGGCATGGGGAAACCGTGTGAGGAACAGACTGCAGCTACGGGATGACGCACCAGACAACGCCGGACATGCTCGTCAGTGCGAAGGAAGAGCGCTGCGAGCTCCCGCTTGAACTGTTGAATGGTCGAGGCAGTCCGATGGCCGACCATCCATACAGGCAAGACCTTGACTATTGTCTCGTGGTAAACAAATTGGCAGTAGGGCAGATGGCACAGTAGTCGATGGAAACTTACAGAATGGAAACATTTCGACCCATAGCTGCGTAGAGGCTGCCAACATGTGCGTGGAATTGTTGCTGACTTTCTCAGAGAGGTAGAGGAGATCGGTGTCGTCGAGGCTCTCCGCATGATACCCCAACGTCCAGTCCAAGATCGTCTTCGTATAGAAGCTCGAGTGGCTAGGTTAGTCAACGTGAGCTAATGGCGTCGTTAGGGCGCTCACAAGTGGATGTGCTCGTGAAGATCTTTGGGTTTGTCCAGCAGCGACGCGAGAAAGCGCGGCGTCTGACGTTCAAAGTACGGGAGCTGCAGAGAGATGACATGCGCGTTGAGCGCCTGTTGGTAGAGGCTCCGGGTCTGCTTGAGACGCGGGCCTTGGGACATGAATGCCATGCCACGATCATAGTCACACCTGTGCAGTGAAACGAACTCGTAGCGTCGGTTCCTGAACAGCGCAGACGTATGGCCGCAGGTCTGGGGGTCACTCACAGAGAAGCAGCCACACGGTTGGGCCGGTCGGAGAACGCTGCGCTGCGCTTGTTGAGCAGCGCATCTGCGACCTCGAACGCGTTCACCACAACGACGCGCTTCCAGAGTATCCCAACGCTCACGACGGGACCTAGAATAGAGAACCGCAGCATGGTGAGTCATCAGTGGGGGGCACGCGCCATAAGAGAGAAGGCGAACTGGAGTACTGCTTGCTCCACCCGGCGAAGAGCTCATGGGGATTGCGCTTGAGGGCCTTCCGCAATGCACCACCACTGCTAGGTCCTGGAGGAAAGCGCTGCTGGCGATGGTGGGCCGTGATTAGCTTCAGGACAAGGAAAAGGGAGAAGACAAGTCCCGCCAGCGCGGGCGGCCAGAGTAGTAATGCGAACATGGGGAGCTGCAGTCGATGTGGAGAAGGCTCCTGCTAGCATTTTAACGTCTCAAAGCACACGTACTTTACATCTTTCTGAACGAGCGACTGTTCGCGCGAAGAAGCCTTCTTGCCCGGACGATGATGAGGGTCCGGAAACAGCGACTGTACTCCTGCTCGTTCACGAGCGCCCAACTAGAGAGAAGGGTGCTCTAAAAGCGGTAGGTCGTGCCCACGCTATAATCGCTGGCAAAGTCGATGCAGCTGCCGCCAGCAACACCACTCTCCTGCTTGTCCATACCACAGCACGTACGAAATCGACGCCTAATAATTTCGGCCCTATGGTCTGGCATGCACTTGATAGGTGGGCCTTCCAGCTCTTCAGAGTGTGAGCCGTGACCCAGCTGCGCTGCTAACTTGCTATAACCAGTACTTCCAGGATGCGAGTCGGCCGTAGTTCGTCCGACTTGACTCAACCACCTATGTTCTCGGAGAGACAGGTCATCAGTGCAGCTTGTGGACGCATCAATCTAGGAAATGGCATTGGGAAGTTGCATGAGGGAGGAAGAGTACCTTCGAGGTAATTGCAGTCGGCAGAACTTCAAGTCCTGCGGACTGCAATTATCCGATGCTTCTGCCGCAGAAGCATCGGATATGAACGATGTGCCTGGCACTGCGTTTGTGCAAGAGCGGAGAGCAAACATGACGATGCGCATAATTCCTGCGCTTCTGACGACCGAGGACGCTCTTCACCCCTTTCGTATGGTTGATCAGCTTATCGTCCTCCGACTGCTCGGACTGCCCTCAGCATAGTCAATGAGCCTCCTTGTTCCTCTGCGGCTCCGCTCAACCTCAATGTTAACAGTCGATACCCGCTCTTATCACTTCGAACATGTACGTATCACTCCCGAAGATTCCGCTCGTTCCCTGCTATCCTGTGGTTCATTGACAGATCTTCTCGATGCTGCAGTATGTGCGGCGATACGCCCGTGTTCAGAGACGTTATTTTGGTCCCATCCATATGCCGAAGTCTGAGTTCCCTCTGTGTATCACAGATGTGGTGAGTACTGACCCCAGCTCGGATCTGTTCTCACTCGGGGCGCAGACCCAGAATATCCAGACTGCCCGTGGTTTCATTCGGCCTCGCGCTTCTGGCTTGAGAGGCTCCGTCCCGCGCGAAGGTTCTGTCCAGATAGCAGTTTCCCTGTACATCTTATAGAGCGAGCGCAGACAACCAGGCGAACCTGTGGGAGATTCGCTTGACCAGCCGTTTGGCGATTCATCCATTCTGCACGACACTACGCTCAGCATGTCGCTTCGCCGCCACCGGCGCCAGGATAGGACATAGAAAACCAGAGCCGTGAGGATGAGTCTCGTCTTGTACCTGCTTCTTAGGCGGTCGTTGTGATCCAGGGTGTAGTTTGCCCGACAAGGATGCTACCGATTCCGGACGTTTCGTTGTCAGTCTGGGAACTCCTCTCCGGAACGTGTACTGCGTGCTAACTCGTCATCCAGACGAGGACTCACTCTTATCTAGGTGCTTTGGGAAGATGTGACATCGCACTAGGACGTCGCGCCGGGTCCGTAAGCGGTGGATGCCGCAGTCCTTCAGATACCTACTCGGGATGTCATGGCTGCTATGATGGGCCTATGATGTTGCCATCGTCACGTCTGATACTCTCTTGCAACCAGTATCGCTCTCATAGCGGGGGGAGGACTTGGGCTTCAGGACCATCCTCAGTGTCTACGCTCCCTGTAGACGCAAAGTGCCACAAACGCGATCCAAGAGCAGAGGGCATCGGGATTTCCCTTGGTCAGTGCTCGTACATTGAAGCATCAGTCAGCCGAATCTCATGCCAGTCGTGGCCAACATCTGTAGGATCATACTGTGCCACTTCGTGGTGAAGAAGAGCGTATGCTGTGTCCGGACGTTACCAGAACACCTTCCAGAGGGCTGGGATAGTGTAGGATCCCTCCACCATACTTCAAATGCGGAAGGCTGACTGAAAGCGACAGGCATAATCATGATCACGCTTTGGTTGATCTCCGGAATGAGGCAACGATCGCGTCCGAGTCCAGGGAACACAAATCCTCGTATTATGGCTTCCTACCGGAATACAGCGCACGTAAAAGGGCCGCAAGCAATTTCTCGCTCCCTACTTTCGAACCGCGACCACTTCCAGTCAGATATGGACGTTGCGCTCGTCGAGGTGTGTCCCGTTACTCGATGACCTCTTTATGGGTGACTGACGAGTTCTAAGCTTCCATTCGTATTTGCATACATCTATTCGAATATCTCTTCGCGGGCATCCTTCAAGTTCGAACGACTCTCTTTGAGCCTGGACCTCTTGCGGGCGAAGAAGACCTAAAATCCGCCACGGTGTGCTACTTCGCCATCCGGGCTCTGTTGGTGAGTTCGTCTAGGCCATTCTTGTTCGAGTCTGACAGTGTATCTGCACACCAAAGACTCTGCGGAAGCCTATATCATTTGTCGTCCTGTGCTAGCCTGCCGAGGGCTCAGGCGCATCCACCTCACCCTCCGAGTTCAGAAGAATATGGTACCAGAGTGCACATCCCATCTGTGAGCATGCCTGTTGTGATGTGGACTACGCACAGTACTGCAACTCATGTAGTGTTGCTGGCGGTGACAGGTCACCCGTCAATGGCGACCTTCGCCTTTGTCCTCCAGGAACTTACTGCTCTGTGGGTCCTGAGAGCCCTGTAAGTAGTCATTCGAGGCTTGAAGTCACCGCGATGATGTCTGGTCGAAAGAATATATCCATATATCCTTCTGCAGAAACAGCTGTACCTCACGTCGTTCCTACACTCTGACAGTGCGGCTGTTGAATGGGGAGTAACGCTAGCGGTCCTAGCCTCCAGTTTGTACTCGCTCGAGATCCCTTCACGAGCTTACGGTGGCAAGGAAGAGAAGCGTGACACAATTCCGCCTTCCTCCCATGTCATGGGATATCGGCTCCCTCCCGGGACCGTCGTTGGGATGCATGCATGCTGCATGCAACATCCACTGTGACTCCAAAGTCCTCCAATCTCCGAACGGCAGCGATATCGAGTGATCGCTGCGGCCCAAGCGACACGATGAAGAGAACGAGACTCCTCAGGTACGTCTGGTGACAATGGTCTCAGATGCCGACGCGATACGCTCGATCGACAGACGGAGGATGGGAGGCCGACTGACGTCCCTCGGAGGCGTACCCTGGGCGCCATCAAGCGGAGGTCGTCTCCTAACCCTATCTTCCGCCGAGGCCCCTGTTTTGTCGACGTCGACATTATGGCTGAGCGCCGGAGACCAACTTGAACGAAGACACAGTGGCTACGACGGACGCGGTGGAAGCGTCTTCCTTGCGTTTTTGATGACTAGTAATGACGCTCCCAATAGGCGGACTGACCAAGAACGAGTGAGCGAGAAGTCGTCAGTGGAGGAGGAGAGTGAGTGCTAGTGTAGTCAAGTAGAAGGAGTATCACAATGCGTGCCCTCTAAGGACAGACCCTCAGAGTACGGAGAGAGCGAGCAAGAACGGAGGTGAGACCAAGACGACGACGATAGAGACGAGGAATGATACGAGGAGCGCTACGATGGCCAAGGCGAGGGTGAGAATGTGCAATGGGGAATGCAATGCGACGGAAATCTGGAGTAAAACGTCTACGGAACCGAAGGAACACGTACCGGAGTCCAAGCAACTGCGCCGGCCACGCGACTCGACTCGGCTGCGCGCCGTACCCGCTCAGCGCCGCGGAGTCCCCGTCCACCGTCTCGCTCCCAGGCTGCCCACGCTCTCGTCGCGGTCATGCAGATTGATGTTCGTACCGCGTCCTTGGAATCTACGATCCCTCGCTATTAGCTTGCATGTGAGCCCCAGAATACTGCGGTATGTCGATTCACCTGTCACCCCTCCGGTGCTATCAACCGCTTCAAGATAGCGTCTGTTAGGCATATCACCATTCGGAGGCAGAGGAGAGCTGGTCCGGATGCCTGGAGTGATGGATCGCAAGCGTCAAGTCAGAAGTGTACATAACGTACATACCACATCGCCCGTGTCACCTAACAGGCTGTCCTAGCCCGCCCAGAGCTAGCGGCAGCACATACATAAGACGAACACAGGTGGCAATACCAATCCTCGATGCTGGGAGGTCCTGTCAGGAATGAGCACAGGCTTTACTCTTCATCTCGATAGCGACGTGGCGGGCGTCGTTATCCAACAGTAGGATCGCATGCTTGCTCGGCATCTCGGCCACCCGCAGAGGCGGCGCTGACAGCGTGCCGGTCATTCAGTCTAATGGGCACGCATATTGCAAGTCAGTAGGAGCGAGAACGGTTGCAAGACGGTACACACTGACGCATGGGGACCCTGTGCATCGTCCTGAACGAATGAAGAGTACGTGAGACTGTATCCAGGAATCGTCGCTTCCCGAATACGGACTAAGGGTGAAGCAAGCCTGGATAGTCAACGTTGTTAGCATGAGGTAGGCAGCTACAAGGCACCGAGATCGCTGGCAGGGGTAGGTGCTTGCAGCTTACTGTAGCAGGTCAGCGGAGCTATTGCAGGAACATGGGCAGTCTACGTACTCTTATTGAAGGGATACGCGTGGAAGCTGTAAAATCCGCAGAACCGGCTCACCTTTGGGAGGAGAGGATTCCGGCCGCCTATGTGGATCGTGCAGTTTCAGTTTGTACGACCCCCGAGGAAAGGGTAGCATACCGTGAGCACAGGCTGGGCCTGAGGACGAGCCATGGGTAGTAACATCTCCGGGGTAAGAGGTGGGCACTGACACGCAATGACCTGGTATGGAAGTGAGAGTGTAACTCGACCGCGAGTAAGAACGCAAAGCTACTGACCAGGAGGGCTGCCGAGTTGTTCCGCTGGGAAACTAAGTAGTATTATCTGCTCAGCTCATTAGCTTTTGCTGACGATCACCCAACTCCTCCTTCACTCACCTGGAATAATATGATCGGGAAGTCGGAGGCCCCCGTCTTCGGGGAAGACGACTGGAATTGTGGGTCTACCGCTGGTTTCTATGATTCTATGCCGCAGTCTGGAGAGGGCGTGATGGCGCTCAGAGAGCCGGCTTAACACACGTACGCACTTCCTCGGCTTCTGAACGCTTATACCTGTCCATTATTCACCTACGTACTGGAAGGCAATGGTCGCAGGCGACGCAGCTCATGGGCGATTCAGCCATTTCCCGGATCGCAGGGACGATGCCGCTTGACGACTCGAAACCGATTTTTAAGAAAGGCAAACATGAGTATAGTGCAACCTAGCACGAAATCTGGACAGGTACTCACCGAGAATGCTTGCTTAAAATGCGAGGAAGAGAAGACGAG
Organism: Pilatotrama ljubarskyi; assembly: GCA_022385805.1. Lineage (NCBI taxonomy): Eukaryota > Fungi > Basidiomycota > Agaricomycetes > Polyporales > Polyporaceae > Pilatotrama > Pilatotrama ljubarskyi. Next base: position 39,099 of record MU277779.1, read on the forward strand.
CCGCGTCCTCTTGCTTAGACGCCGGTGGTTTTTCAGCCGTTTAGCACGCACTCGGCACTCCGACAGGACTCCCGTCCAGGCCTCGCTACATGTGAGTGCTCGCATGGTTTGTGCTGGCTGAAGAATCATCACACAGCTTGCCGGAGACCGCAGTCCAAGCATTGGTGCAGCCGGGAGGTCGCGGTGCGCCATGCCATGGTTCGCGAGCTCCATGCACAAGTTGGTGTGCCAAAGTACGTTCACTCACGTAGAACACCAGAAGGCGCACCAGCTGGCACAGATAATATCTCCAAATGCGAGCAGGATCAAGCAGGCTTCCTAGCATGGCAGATGTAACTGCCAGAGGAGGCGGCGGCCTTGAACCATGGAGGAGGAGGACTCAGGAGAGCGTCTGGCCCGGATGCCGAGGGCAGAGAGGATCCGTCACGCTAGGTCACACTCGGTGACGGATGTGACTTGCAAACTTTCCGGCTTTTCGGTCGTCCGGATCTCTCGACTCAACCACCATGTCGCCTTTCCTCTACCACCGCCCACTCGTGATGTTCTCTAGCACACCTCCTCTGCTCATGGAACACGGAAATCAGTATACTCGTATGACAGCATAATTATTATGGCCGTGGAGGCTCTCCGTTTCCCGTTCCTCTGCGCGACCCCACTACCGTTCGCGGTCGTGTCGCCGTCTATTGCGCGTCCGCGCACTTGTGTGAGTGTCGATCTTCCCGATACGACTTCTGCAGCACATACTCTACCTGGATCTCTGTCTGAGTGCTTCCCTCTGTGTCATTGGAGCTCGTGGACGTCTCTGCACGCTAGGTCTAGGGACGGCTTCACGACGGCCGTACCTCCGGATCCTGGGTTATGTATCGTGGCTTGGGAACTCCGCATCGTGGTCCTGGCTGAGGTTTCTCAGATTTCTTTCTATCTGCCCATCAGGTGCGTCGCTCACATTGTCGTGTCATTCATATCCACTTCTAGCACCGATCGTTCTGCCCCCCACCGGCACCCCGCTTGGCTGTAAACCTCGCATCACCTTGGCGGTCAATTGCTGAAGGTCATACGCGCATCCGCTCTTCTCCGAGGCCTTGTGATTCAAAACTACTGCTCGTCATTCCCCTTGTCTTGTCTCGAACATACAGGTTTCCTATGTCAGATCTTGCTGGTGCTGCCGCATGAACTGAGGTCCTCTTGGTCGTTGCTCGCTGGCGCACGCTGGTGTAGTTCGTCTGTCCTCGTAGACTACAGATGATCCGCCGTCTCATGGCCCCGTCGTTAGCCACGATAGTTGCGTGGCGCCTCCATGAGTTGTCTAAGGTACGCTTTCCCGTTCACTGCAGGACCATATACCTATGGCTCCCGCTATCTCAGGTTGCCTCAAGATGTAAGTACAGAGGCTCTCCTCGTGTTGCCAGGTGAATTTAAGCAGAACTCAACAGCGAAGTGTTGTCTTACCTTTGCGATGAGCAGCCCGGGCCCGCGTCCGCGTCCAGTGCGGGAGGTGCACGACCTTCTTTCTGTCAGCTTGGCGCGAGGACCTTGCATCCCCGTCCTGGGCCCAGAAGAGTCAGGACCCGCTGCTGCTCTTGTGACATTCCCGCAACGCAACGGTGCGAGCCGGCTATATGTGGAAGCGTTGAGCCAGTACTCCTGAAGACGAAGAGACTCTCAAGGTACGTCTCCATGTCTTCCAACTGTCTCGGGACGGGTATTGACGTTCAATGGCATGCAGGATGTAGGAGTATATGGCGCCTGTCGGAGCTGGCGCGCCTGCGTACCCTGGACGTTATCAGAGGTAGACCATCCCCCGCACCCTACTCGTTGCCGCCGTCCGACATCTCGCGCACCACATTCGGTACAACTGGTGCATGGCGTGAGAGTTGAGGAGGTCTTGCGCCGAATATCATCACATTTCCGATGTGCAGCTCTAACGTCTTCTGGACATGTGCGCGTCGCTTCTGATGCATTCTAGCACAGAGCAATAGAGCACCTCCGGCGCGCACGGAGAGAACGCGCACAGGGCGTTGATATCACAAGGCGACACAAGGATGATGATGCGCCGGACTCCTTGGTGCAGCGGCACCTCCTTGTGTTTCCCATACACGCACATCAGGTCTCCCAGATACTCTCGCGCGTATTGGGTTTGTAGGTCCACCGTGGGTTCTGGGGGCCCTCCTCCTGAGAGATCGTCTGCACTTCTCATCTTCTCCATCTTGATGTATGCTGTCTTTGCCCAGTTCGCGCAAGTGATGGTCGACGATATTATTACCAGGGGACGGGCCTCCGAGCTATCGTTCTGTCTTGGTCCCGCCGCTCTAGGTGTTGCAGGATGGTGTCCGTGCTTGCAGCCAACCTCGTGTCGACGTTCATCGAGTGCACGCTCTATGGCATATTCCTGCTCTTGTCTTGCAGCTCTCTCGCGCTTCTCGCGCGCCGCCAGAGGGAGACACATGCCGTGCGCTGTGCAGCGCCTCCCGCTACAGTATCTAACCCCACCGGCTCGCATTCGTGCTGGCAATGCTGAAGTCGCTGCTCATCTTGGTGAAGGTCTTATCAATCGTGACTATGAGTGGTGTGAGCGATCAATATCCGCGATCGATAACATGCTTGGACGTAGAGCTTGGGCCCTTCAGAGCGCGGATTTGCGTCAGGCAGGATTATGATGCATCTCCCCTACGTATGCTCGACAATTCGAAGTACAGCCAGTGGCCACCTACAGCCAGTGACGACCGTGGGACATTGCCCTACTGGGAGGCAGAGCGTACTACTGGCAAGTGCGCCTCGATCCATGTGAAGTACTCCTCCAAGACTTTGTCCGGAATGTCTCCTGCCTCATGCAGTAAGTCGTGGAGAATGCCCTTCACGATGTCAATGACATGTGTTGCATCGTCAGTACAGGCAGCAGAGCAGATGAAAAGCGAGCCTGACCTCATACTCGATTAGTTTCTTGTCCTTGATGTCGAGTTCGTTGAAGAATGCTACTCCGGCTTTGGGACAATTTACCTGTCGGAGCTGCTGTTAGTCCTCGGATTATATGCCCCTGTTGATAAGTGAGACCTCGTCGGCGGTACCCCAGGTCATCAACAGCTAGAGAACGGATGAGCGCATGCAGACTTTGTGAGGTCGCGCCCCGCGTACCGGAAGGTCCTTTGGCCAGCGCTTATATCCCTCGTTCAGTAGCTCTTCTCCCTGTGCGAACGCACGTTAGTCCCTACATTGACTCAAGCATTCGACTGTAGCACCTGAGATATCATGTTATCCAGGCCGCGTACTGTCCCCCGGGGCATCCGTAGGGTGTCCTTCTCCAGTGCCTCGACGACAGCGGGATCCCGAGAGAAGCGCTGCGAACGCACCAGAAATAAGTACGGTTGCAAGAAAAGTATTGTGGAAGTCGTTACGACACCTCTGCGGGCATGGGTGCAGGTACGGGCAGCGACGGCGCGATCTTGCTGATGCCGCGAGCGACGTATCGCACTACCTTCGCGACAGGATATGTGAGGTGCACAAGAGGACCTTGGGCAATTATTCCAGAGATCATGGAAACTGTCTCTGGCGTCGGAGGCGCCTGAGGACGAGTGGGGAAAGCGAGCGTCATCCCGCCGCCCTGCGGGACAGCTGGGATAAGTGGGTCTATCCTAAGTGCAGAATGAATTACTTACCGAGGAGTACCCCATAACGAAGATCGGCGTCTTAGGATATGTGCGCGCGACATGGTGGACCCACCATTGGAGGTCGTTCAACTCTAGGGGTCGGCTCGTCTTGCCATAGAATTCATCGTGGCTGCGATGTTTCTCGTCGAGTGCTGTGCGCCCGAATCCACGCATGTCATATGCAAAGACAGTGATGCCACGCTGTGCGAAGCGAGGGTGGACGTCCTCGTATCGACCGATGTGGTCGGCAAACCCATGAACGAAGACGAGGACAGCTTTAAGGGATTCTGCGGGATAAGTCCTGGTATAGAAGTGGTGTCCGTCAGGGCCGTCAAGCCAAGCTTCCTGGAACAAGGCGGCCATGTTGGTGAGCCGACAGTCTGCAGTTCAGAGTGCGAAGGGAAGTGGAGGCTGAGGGAGATGACAATGACGCAGGCAAAGTTCATGGGCTAGATATATATACTCAGTGCGGATGCTGAGAAGACGTCGTCGAGGCGCTCCCTGTAGCATTACCAGTCGCCGGCTTCTCTTTGTCACACATTGGCGCATGATATAATAGATCTGGAGCGTGCATCACAAGTTAGGAGTCGTGGCGGGTCCTAAGCAGAGCGCGTCCAGTTTTCTACGCTGGATTCCAGTGTTGGGGGCGATTACTATAACAAATGCACGGACGGATTTGTAGTGTAATTTCCCACGACCGAACCTACTCTGTTTATCTACTTATCCGAGGAGCAAATAGTACTCCGGGCACGCGTCAAGTTGGCGGACATTCACCTCTGATATCGCGTTCCTCGAAGCGTGCACTCCCCTGAAACTTTGTAGACTGTCCTCCGATGAGTAGCGCATGCACGATCAGCTTCTATGTTGCTGGATGTCACCACAAGCTCGACAGACTCTACGTTCTAGGACCTGGTGAAAAGGAACACCGAAGCCTTTTGTAATATAAGATGTGTGCGCACATAACTACTTCTATCGGCAGGAAGTTTGGTATAGCCCCCGTAGCATCATGCTGATATTGATTCATCGAAGGCTCGTTCATCACGGAACACCAGGCTCCTGAGAACTGCCCTGGCCCGCTGTGTACTCATGCACAGCTCGAGAATACCTCTCCTGTTCATCTTGGTAGCGCGCTGATACTGCACTTGTGAGTGAGCGCGGCTGCGCACGCTCAGACCGATTCCCCCCGACTGCTTGGAGCTTAGCGCTTAGCACTTGCAGACTGTACTGTGCCCGGT
>MU277779.1:50674-66646 GCA_022385805.1 Pilatotrama ljubarskyi
AGTCTTTCGCTCACAGACTGAAGACTCTCTTTGTGCGGCTTACAGTCGTGCTCCTGCCTTCCAGGTTCAGAGTTCATCAAGAGGTAGAGCCACAAAACGCGGAGAAGGGGAGGAGGGGTAAACAACTTGCAGTGGCCTACATAGTACATTGCAAGTTCATTGAGAGCGGGGTAAGAAGGAACAGACGGGACTTAGACTCAATGCACTGAGACGCATTTGGTAAGATACTTTAAGACGTGGTCCGATGAGGGTGAACAGTGAAATGCGGACGTGGAGGAACAAGAGCAAGGGGTCTCCCCGCCCGACCAAACAAGCTTGAGTTCAAATTTCGAAATAAATAGTAATATCTCCGAAAGAAACGGAATACACTGGCATAGCCACGGCGCGAACCGGGTGGTACGCGACATCACGTGCGCCCGCGAAACCTGGGTTGCTGATAACCGATTCCAGGGGGAATCGGAATCAGCATTCCTTGCAAGCGCTGAGCGCTGAGTGAGCGGGGTCCGACCGCGCCAAGGTCACTGCCAGTTCAGTCGCTCAGAAACCTGAGTTATTTGCAGGAGTTTATTTATCCATCGTGCAATGGCCCACATTTTTGGCGCGGAATACCGGAATACGTTGTACGTATCTGCGCTTGTCATGAGCAGCTAGTATATGAGGACTGGGGATACGGGGCTACGATGAAGCAGAGCCACCGCCATCATTCCACCACCTTGATTGTAATCTCTCTGTCCTCGTCAAAGATGGCGGCGTGTCCTCAAGACATCGATGCTCTCATTCTCTCCCAGATACAACTTGGGCCAACTATCGGGGTGGCTTACCTCGGGGTGGCCATCTCGTCGACGTGAGTCTCCTACCGTACGCACGGTGTATTCCTCCAACTCACGCTCCCTTAGTATATATGGCATCACATGCATTCAGACCTTCCAGTACTACAGGTCTCCCAAAGGACGTGCCGATCGTGCGCTCCTCCGGTTCATTGTACGCTATGTACCCGCCCTTGCCATCTGCATTCCCATGTGCTTATGCGCCTTGCATCGGACGCAGGTTGGACTGTTGTGGTCAGTCCCATCCTCTTCGCTTGCGGCAGCGGAATCATTGATTGTGCCACCAACAGGATACTCGATTCTGCCCATCAGGCGCTGATTGTACAAATCCTGTACCACTACCTGATACTCAACTACGCGAACCCCACCGCTCTTCTTCGCACGGTTTGGTATGTTTCTTCTCATCTGCTGCAATGCTTGAGTCCCGTGTTCACCTGTCTGTAGGAGTATTCCGGTGGGCACTTGTGTCATCAAGTCACGGCTAGCTCGTGACGACTGATGTAATCTGGCCCAGACCGAGATCATCGTAAACGTAGGTCTGACCCAGCATGGGTGGTGGTAGCATGTCTGAGTCTTCGTTTCTAGGCTGTCATCGCCTTCACTGTCGAGAGGCAGGTCGTCATACGTCCTGTCTGTATGTGTGCTCTGACGTCGCTCCCATCTAGCTTCTTTGTGATGCGCATCTGGAAACGTACGTATGCCTGCCTTGTCTTCGAGGCATGTTGACCAACCGAGTTCCTGGCCACAGTCAGCTCGAATGTTTTCATGACAGGACTTTGCGTGAGTCTCTAAAGTCCATCCTCTCCTGATCTGTCGCTGTACTGACTGGTGAGGATGTAGATGCTCTTCACGGTTGCACACCTCAGTAAGTGCTCCCTCTGTCCACCGCTAGAACCATCGGCTCAAGCACCATAATTTCCCGGTAGCAATGAACCTTGGTACGTTCCTGAGATTACAGTCAGGATGTCGGCTAACTCGGGTATGTTGGTAGTGTTTCCCATCAGAAGGTCTGCACACACCTGTCCATCTCCCATTTGCGTTAATCATGTACACCAGCTTCTTCTACCCGCTTCTAGTGGAAGCCGAGGAGAAGCTCAAGGTGCCGTCCTTCTGGGAACACTGCATAAGGTGTAGAGCTGATACAGGATATCAAAGCCTACTGGATCGGCCGGCCTGGGCGTTGCAGTGCTCGCAGACGTGACCATATCCGTAGCGATGGTGTGGTGTCTCCGCAAGGGACGTACCGGCTTCCGCAAGTGAGTAGTACGCCAGCATATACATATGGTAGTTGAAGCCGATGGGCACTCACGATGACTTGTTGAACAGGTCTGATGACATGATCGACCGGCTGATTGTCCTGACGATCACGACTGGTCTCTTGACTACGTGAGTGGTATTTTGACAGATCGAGCGTATGTCAGTGTGACATTCTCATGTGCAGGCTTTTTGTCATTGCCAATCTCATCGCCGTATGTACTGTTCACTAAAGAGGTGGCTCTCGATTGACACAATTCTAGTATCTAGCCGCTCCGTCTCAGCTCTACAACCTGTTGTTCAATTTCATGCTCGGCAAATGTGAGCAGACCCCACTACTCATAATCTCGTGGCAACGCTGACAGTTTGGCAGTCTACATCAACTCGTTGCTCACGTCGTAAGCACGCAATTTACGAGACTTGACGTGGTGCTTGCATGACATGCTCACCTTTTTCCAAAATAAGCCTGAACACCCGCGGCTATGTGCGAGGAGGCAACTTGAACGACGTGTCGCGTGTCAATTCGGTCCCACTCTCCACCGTCCATGCAGAAACCGGTCACATCGCAAGCTCGCAATTCACGAATGCCACCAGCTCCACGGTTATCGCTGTAAGCATTGTTTCGAACGTCTCGGGCTCAACATATTCTGATGTTGTTGTTCAGGGCTCCGAAATCAAGGGCGGATACGTGGTCTGAGAGGCGGCGTGAGCGTAGTCCGCCCAGCAGGCACTATTTGCGACGAGCATTTCCTATGGACGGGGAGCTCATTTGACGGTAGAAAGAGACGTCGTCGTGGTGCTGCCCCTCAAGCATGGTGCCTGTAGTACAGTATTTTGATTATCTTCTTCCCGTCTATCTTGTCACCGCCTCTGGCCAGGCCCGATATCAGAGAGATGGGTCGTCTGACTACGAGTTCGCAAGCCCGGTCTGATTTTATATGCAGGGGTATCCAGCATGCGACACATTAAATGCCCTCTGCTTCTACGTCGCTTGGACTTGGAGACGCGTCGGCGGTCATCGGAGTGCCCAAATTCATCCGCAGTAAGTGGACGGTGTATGACCGCTTAAGACCCATCGAGAACCACTTAAGCAGCGGATGAATGCCAAGGTGCCGAAAGACGGCTGGATAGAAGTCACCTAAGCTCTGTCATTGGGGCTTCACCAGCGGCGCTCGACGGAATTATGGAAGAGGAGTGTACATAGGAAGGCGCTCTCAAGCTTGCCGTTCTTCACGTCGCAACCACCGGTTAACTGGGGCCCTCTGCGATACGAAGATGTTCAAAATTCGGACTGCTCATTATCGGGTACTACACACTCGAGGGGGACTCCGCAACAAAAATAAGCTGAGAGCATACCTAGATTTCTTGGCTAGCCGCACTCAAGTGCGGGCACTCCGTGGAACCATGGAATGAGAGAGTCACCTGGCGAGCATGTCGCATTCGTCCATGGATATGGATAAGACTGGCTTGCGATCGGATAGCATCGCATCGACCGAGGACTGGAGACGGCTGACGAAGTCCTAGGTCGCGGCGACCCAAAATAACATGCTACAGGGGGGTGCGGTATTCCTGTCGGTACATAGCGTAGCGGTACGTACAATACAAGTTTGCAGTGTCCGCAGAGCCTTCTGTCTGGAGTTGCACTGTCAAGGTCAAACAGGGGCAGACCGGGCGAACTCGACAGCAGAGCCGGGCTTGCGAAGTCATGCAGCGCTGCGGCATTTTGATCTTCACCTGCAGCGCTGTCGCAAACAGTCTCTCGTTCAGGGAAGCCATGATGGAGCACCTTTAGGGTCAAGAGCGCATCTACTAGTACGATGCGAAACGCGAGTCTGGATGTGAAGCGTACGTGGTACCTGTACAAGTAGTACCATGTACTTGTACCGGTGCGTCGAAAAGAGAAGCCACGGTGCCACCACTGCAAGCGCCTCCTCGGAACGTGGCGAGCGCCTCGAGTACTACAGTATCCTTATTCGCACCCCGCTAACTCCGCTTACTATGTTGCTTACTTGTACTTACCGTATCCGAGCCGGGCCAGGCAGTAGATTACAATCTGCGAACTTGAGCTACTAGTATTTTACTGTAGCGCAGTCTGCTGCGAGTCCGTTCTCCTCTCTCTCTCTCTCCCTTCGCTCCGACTAGCACAAGTAACAGTGGCAGGTACGGGCACAGCGGTGGTCTCGCAGCCACCTGCTGCTTGCAGATGCACACTGAGGCCATGGGCGGTGAGGAGGTCTCTTGGATTCCCGGAGGTTTCCCCGCCCGTCTGCGCCGCGGTGCAGCCCAACTGCCACGACGCAGTGCCCTTGGCCTCCTGCCCGGTGCGAACATACACTTTGGTACCTCTAAGCTGGCCCCTACTCTTCCTCCTCGCACGTTGAGCACCTCCTGTCTCCGCATATCTTCACTGCTCGCAGAGCCTCGGGCCCTAGCTGCCAGCACTCCCAGTTCAGCTCCGTTCTCCCTCGCTCTCGCACGCTGAACTATACCCGTGCCTTTGCATTCGAGCACTGGCCCTCCCTAGCGCTTCCCAACGTCAAGCTCCCGTCCGTCATCCGCTTAGCCTAAGGACGGCGCAGTCCAACGCCCCCGTGCTGCTCTCGCGGGAGTATGTGACAAGGATACGTGGGCCAGGTTTGGGCACAGGTAAGCGAGCTTTTGGACTTTCTTTTGCAGCAGCGTGTGCTGACCGCGACAGATTCAGACGGGCCAACAACATCGCCTCGCCGCGAGTACCTGGACCAAGTACCCGGATTCTAGTCAAGCTGGCTACCTTACACGCAGCCAAAGATGCCGATGAGCTCTGTAAGAACCATTTCTACACCTCTCGTCGTGTCTTGGCCAATAGGAGGTCTTTCAGAACTGCATCCGGTCTCCCTCGGCCTGCCCCCGACCTGCTTGACCGCATGCAAAAGGCATCTGCAGCCTGGGGGAACGCTCGAGCCGTTAATTTCTCGCATAGCACATGGATCTCGGGGAGCGCGTCTCGCAGGAGCTGCGCACGCAGATGGCGGATGCGCTAGTGTCCGGAGGCCGGGTATGGGCTGGAGTGCAGCATTGCAGCTGCGGGAAGACGCGCGTGCCCTCGCCGATGAGTCCCGTAAGCATATCTCATTCCATTCTCCGTGTTCTCGCAGCTGCTCATACGAGAAAACACACAGAACCCATAGAGAATCCTGAACCGACCCGTCAATTCGTGGGGACGACTACCCCGTGCAGCGCACTGGAGAGTGGCCCGCCCCTGAATGGGTCGCCCATGTGCGGCTCCTCAAGGCCTCATCCCGTCAAGGCGGAGATGGAGACCAGTTCAGTTCTCGAATTGCCAGAGCCAGCCCCTACGCACGGACACCCCTCTCGTCGATTCCGAGCGCTTTCCTCCAACAGACATCAAAGCCTGGGCCGTTCACAACGCTAGTGCGCGGATCCTCTGGGCGGCGCACACGCCTGGCGGTGCGCTGCCCACCTGTATCGCGCTGTTCAGCTCGGTGTGCCGGAAGTGAAGGTGACGCACAGGCGCGCAAGTGCGCTGCGAGCTGTAGTGTGACCAGTCCGATTCCACATTGCAAAGCCAAGCTGTCATCTTCCGCACCTCGGTCCCGCACTCATTTCCAACCGTGCTCATGCCACGGCGCCGTCCCTAGTCTCAGTATCCACCCCTTCCAACACACCCCTTGCCCTGCGCCCGCAATCTCCCGGGTCTTTCTGCGCTTCCAGCACTGTCTGCTGGGTCTTTGCTTCTTACGTCGCAGCGCTTAGCTCCGCCCTGGCAGTCCGCTCGTCCCTCCACCACTCCATCGCTGCAGCTCCCTCCGGTCCCGCTGCGCGCACCCGAGTTCCGCGCCGCAGGCATCGTGCCTAGGAACGTCCGTCGCGCATCCTTTACTCCACGCTTCGGTCTTGCCCGCCGCACTCACCCAGCATATCGATTGTCTTCCGCCTCCGCGACATCCTCGCTTGCACCGCACTACGCCATCCTGCGATCAATGCACTCGTACCGTCATCAGCTGCTCAACAATTTACACTGGGTAGATGAGTACTCATTCGTCGTGACGATCTGCGGCTTCTAACACTTCTATCCCAGTTGCCTTCCCCCTTTTGCCTTACCGACAAGGGTGAAATCGTTTGAGAGGATGCCCTGCGCGAGAACGTCCGCAAGCTCAAGGTGCACGTAAGATCGTGAGCAGCGACCAGACAGTGGCGCTCACGAACATCCAGAAGATCTGGTAGGACGTCCTCAGGCTCTGGAACGTCGCTCAGTCGCAACCGGATCCCGCGAGGAGCAACAGAACCGTTGCCAGGGCGCTGTACGAAGGCGCCGCACGGTCCCTCCACAGGCGTCTCCGGTCCCGTCCCGAGTCTCGTCCTGGCGCTACTCGCAGGCGTCAGTCCTCGTCCGCTTCGGGAGTAAAGGTTCTGCCCTAACCCCATGGCGGCACTCAACCAGGGTTCCAACCGAGGCGTCGAGGCGTCGAGGCGCTCATAGACTACTTTCACTCGAGATCGGCAGCACGGACGACAGGTCGGAGCTTGCCTCCCGCATCATGGTCGTCAACCTCCTTCGCTTGCGTGGCGCCGTCGAGAATGAGGAAGCGAGTGGGCACTTCGTCGTGCGCCCTACATGAGTCTTTATCCCTCCCTCTCTGCCTAACCACTGCCTCTTCGGAACGATCGCATGCGCCGTCTGTGCTGCTCCTGGCGAATCGAGTCCTTAGTGCACGTTCTCAGCGAAGGAGATGGTGTTCCAGATCTTGGGCGTCGTGCACCCTCCTCTGTTCAGCATCGTCCAAGCGGAGCCCATCCGGGCTGATCTCGGCGGCGGCATGGATTATCTCCCCAGTTCGCTCGCATCACGACCCGCATGCCGCGCGGTTTCAAAGAACAACAAGAAGAGCGAGCTCCGTCGCACATCGCGCAACCCGACAGGACCATGAACGGAGTAGGCGCGGAGCTGGGTCTCGAGAAGGTCGGGGTCGGCGGGGCAGTTTGAACTTCCTGGAGATGGCCTGGATGGTGGACTTTGACGGTTGCTCAAAGGACGACACTCTCTACGTTCTCATGCAGAGCCAGCCGTGTCGTTGGAGTTCGCGTAGAAGACGCAAGGCGCACTCTATCTGTAGAGTGGCCCATATCATGAACGCGGCTGCGTTCCTACCTCCTGCATCAACAGGGATACAGGACTGCGCGTTGGGCGGCTGGTACCAAGGTGGAGGGACACAGATCGGCGCAATGGAGGGACCAGCCAATATCTTGGGATGGCAACTCCCAGTCGTCCAGCTCTCGCCACCAGGCTCTACGTTCCGTCGACGAGGCACTGGTGCCAGGCAATCGCTCAGCCCCATGCCTCAGCCTGAGAGGCATATGGCTCCGCGCATTTCTGCAGCCCTCTACCTCTCCCCAAATTTATTATAGGTACTCCTGTCACCTACACAAGCGTACTGAGCTGGTGAACGCTGAGCTCCGAGGGAATATGCGCATCACACAAATGGAGCGATGAAGTGGTGAGGCGGCGAGCGGCTGACAAATCTCCCTTCACGTACGTCCAGGGCTCCAGATTGCGGGGGAATCTTCTATGTTTAGGAGTAAGTACTCATATCACCTAGTGAGCCTGCGTTAGGCAACGCTGTTTGTCGGACGTTGCTGGGACTGCCTACGGCTTCAGCGACGTGGGATCCTCGGATCACTGCCAGTAGACGACTGCTCTTCGTAGCGCCTGACCCCTTGTACACCTCCATCATGACTCAGAGTCCCCGTTTGTTCGGGCACGCCCTCATTCTCTCTTCAGCCCCAAATGCGTACACCACAAGGATCTCTGTTTTAGAGCCATGCGGCGGAGGCGCACGAGCAAGCCAATGGTGTGGAGCACGAGGGGATGGTGCCTCAGTGGTCAATGAACCTAGAGATGCTGTCGTTGGTGGTGCGCGCGATGCTCAAGTGGGCGTTCATCAGGCTTCCTCCCGCACCAGAAAGGATGCGCCCTAGACCTTGGGCGTTGTTTGTACTGTGCCTGCATGCCTACCGCTCTGTCTGATCCATCGGCCTCAGGGCGTCCGCATGAGTAATCTCACATGCAACTGCGTGTGACTGAAGCTTACGCTGTTTTGGCAGATACCTACGCTTCGACGCTTTGAACGTACCTATCTTCTCAGAGCCTGGGTGACGGAAGCTTTGTCTTCTCATCTGTCGTTCTGTCCTGTCCGCATCCTTCCATTTCCTACGGAACCATTTGGAGTTCGGAGCTGCGCCTGTCAAGGGCGCAGTGCGTAGAAGATGTTTCTGTATGCCGCCCATCCATCAGCAAGTCCCCGAAACTGCCGGCCCTATGGAGGTCTTTGAACGGCGTTCACCAGGTAACTGTTTGATATAGTTCCTTTGGGCGGTTCTCCGAACAGTTCACGTTACTTAGTGCAGGACTTCATCACTGAGAGAATGCACGGGATAATTGTGACTGCGCAGGGCAGAAGAGCTAGACGACACGCGGAAGCCGCCCCAGAACCTTCAACGCTTCAAAGGGCGCTTTGAGGTATGCTTCTCATGCGCACTTCAACCTCTTCCCGTTGCTTGCGGTCTCGGTTACTACAATATGCCGAGACCTCTCACGGGCTTTATACGGCGGCTTGAGTACAGACCCCTGTAGCGTCTCGACCACAGCCCGTCTTTCCATCCACGTTCCAGACCCTCCCACGCTCACAGGCGTGTTCCATTCGGCACTCGAAGCTTGCGTCCGTGCCAGAGAGGTGTATAACGCGTGGTCAGCATCCCCTTCCGACTGTTGCCTCCACTGTCCGCACCGAGAATCCTGAGTGAGCGCAGCGATAGCACTCTCAGTGACGAGTTCCAAATGGTTAGCCTATCACCGCTTCGCCCATACTAACCGTTATCTTTGGACTGACTCCACTTGCGTGCTGGACAGGCAATCACGAAGAAGGCGTCAAACGCTTTACGATTTGGCATCCTTGGGGCTGCTCGCATTGGTCCCGACGCCCTCCTGACACCTGCAAAGAGCCACGCAGAGGTTGTCATTTCAGCGGTCGCTTGTAGAGACCCCGCGAAGGGAACCAAGTACGCGAAGACCCACAGTATCCCAAAGGTCTACAGCAGGTCGGGATGCTATCAAAGTGCGTAACCGCCGTGTTACTCGTCATTTACATGTACTCAAGCATTACAGAGCTCCTGGATGACGCGGAGATCGATGCTGTCTACGTCGCTGTATGTACCCGGCGGGTTCTAGCACTGTCTCTACCTTGCTTACTACGCTTTCTTCTCTCAGTTGCCAAATGCGCTCCACTTCGAATGGTCTATGCGGGGACTCAATGCTGGCAAACACGTCCTCATTGAGAAGCCTGTGGCGGACACAGCCGAGGAGGCGCGCCAAATTTTTGCTCTAGCTGAAGTGAAGGGTCTAGTCGCCTTGGAAGCGATCCACTTCACGTCTGTCTCTGGTGCATTGGATCTGGCTTCTACGCTGACTTGTGTACCCCATTTCCGCAGTTTTCATCCTGCAACGCAACGAGTCAAAGCAATCATCGACAGTGGGGAGCTGGGTAAGGTCAAGAATGCGGTCGGGGAGTTCGCTGTCCCCAGCATCCTGTCTCCCTTCTTCTTCCTCAAGGACGACATTCGGTTCAGCTATGACCTCGGCGGCAGTTGCACCATGGATATGGGTGGTATGTCACTGCACACTGTTCTATATTGCCTTTTCCGCATTTTCTAATCGAAGCGCCTAGTCTATCCCCTCGCCGCTATACGCTACCTCACTGGGACCGAGATGGACGTTCCTCAAGTTACGAAAGCCACTGCCTTCGGTCAGCCAGAGACTACGCGGATTGACCGAGGCATGCACACTACGTACGCGCTCCCCGATTCGGTCTCGGGAGAGATGTACGTAGACTTCGCTATGCCTGGATGGGGTCCTTTTGGCATGTTGCCCCGGATGCCTAAGTTGAGCGTCAAGGTGGCGCTGGAGGGCGGGGATATCGAGTTCTTCAACTACCCACTTGCCGGATCGTACCATTGGATCAAGGTCAAGCCCAGGCGAGGGAGCGCACGCACGGAGAAAGTATACAAGCTCCCGAACGGTGGTGGAGAGACCTCCTGGACCACGTGCGTATCATGCTGCTCAGAGGCCCACGTTCAAGGCGGCGCTATTGCTCATGATCTGCTCGCAGCTACCGGTACCAGCTTGAGGCATTTGTCGACAAAGTACGCGGGCGAACGCCACAGTACTGGACCAATCCGAAGACGACCATCATGCAGATGGAGTGCATTGAGAAGATCTACTCAGCTGTGAGTGCAGTTGGCTTGTCGCAAGCGTATGTGCGGCTCAGTGTTGCGTGCTCAGGCCGGGATGCCTCCGCGCATTGCCTCGTCCTACGTACCTCCGGTAATGTAACGACGCGCTGCCCGGATGGCGAACTGCGGCGTCTACTCGCCTCATGTCTAGCTGCAATCTGAAGGTCTCGGGTAATATCCTTGGTTTCCGCCTTCGCTCCTCTGTATGCGCGGTACATAACACCGTGACGGAGTTCTCGGAGTTCTATCAGTAGTTGTTTCCACGCAGTCACTCGTTGACAGAGATTCCTGTAATGAAGTGGCATTTCACTATCGCGTGTGTGCAGTACACTAGCACCAGACTGCCCCGGACCCTTTGACTGCGGTGCAAGTGCTGGGCTGCGGTCCGCAACCAGTACCTGCAACCCAGCATGCCGCCGGAGAGCCTTCTGTGCATGGAGCTCAGAGAGCGGTCATTCGACTCAGTTGGGATTGGGTGCAGTGATATCGTTGAGTTCGCGAAGGTGCCAACCTGCCATCCAACCACTCCGGACTACCGAATGTCAACGGGAACTCTTTACATTCTGTCACCTTTCTTTGCCGACAGACGGAGGTTATAGTTCTGCCAGTCCATGACAGTGATGCAAACACGCCGTATATTCGAAATCTCCTGGCACCGTGCGCTATCTAAGCTCGCTGCTACATGACAGCCGGCCAGTTCACGCCAGGATGACGCGACATCCGCACAAGCAAAGGCTTCTCCAGGAACATGGTGCGCATGTTCTGCATACCCTCACGGACGCCCGGAACATCGAACCCCTCGGGAAACTCGAAGTCACAGGCTAGTATGACACGCGCGAGAGCATGGCGCATCTCTTGGTAGGCGATGGTCTTTCCAATGCAAGCATGTTCCCCTGCAATGTGATGAGCGGCATCAGATTCTTGTATTGCATGATAGAAGCACTATCGACATACTGAACGAGAATGAGGCAAGCACGTTCTTGTTAGCTTTCGTCTGGAGTCCGAGACCGCCAGGAATCCAGCGCAGAGGGTGAAAATTCTGTAGAAGCATTGGTGAGCCTAGGATATTCTCTACAGTACAGAACCAGCGCAAATACCAGAGGGTCCGGATAGAAATTGTCAGGGCTCATTTGCTGGGAGTGGGCTGCAAGTGCGACGTCAGTTCCCTCCGGGATGTACTTGTCGTCGACGGTGATTCCTCCTGCCGGTACATGGCACGGGAGGTAGTACGGCGATGCCAGGCGGAGCGTCTCATTAATGACAGCGTTCAGGAAGGGGAGGGCGGTCAACGTGGCCATCGAAAGCTCGCCGACTGGGTCAGGGAAAGCCTTGTCGAGCTCCTCTCTCAAACACTTGAGATATTGGGGGCTAGCAATGAGGTAGTATATGGTGAAGGCGAGGGTGATCGCCGTGTTGTCGGACCCACCAACGATAGCGATGACGGCGTCCAAGTCGAGGTCCTCTTGTGGCACCCCAGCTTCGAGCTACACATTCTGAGTCATGCCGCTATGCAAGTAGTAGGACAAGGATGGGGAACTCACCCAGTGCGAAGTGAGATCGCGGTACCCCGGGACATCCTCAGCTTTGGCCCTCGTGCGCATCATACTTGCTGCCATCCTCCGGAGGGCGTGCATATCCTTCGTGAATGGTATGTGCCAGGCAATGTCAAGGATCCAGGGCGTCAGACCAACACTATGCATACGAATTCAGTAGGTGTACCAGCGACCAGCGATGTAACAGAGATATACCACAGACCTATCGAGCAGCGCTGTAGCGACTTTCCCTGTGTTGACGACATCGTCCGGATCACCATTCTCTAAGAATTCCTGAACCACGCGTTAGGCAACTCAGGACACCTCAGGGCAGACGGGTCCACTTACGAGCTTATTGCACCCTCCGAAGACAAAGTCGCCCTGCGTATTCGGTGAACGTGCAGCAATTCCTCCACCGAAGGATCACATACCATCAGGTCGTAGGACCAGTGGAAGAACGCCTCCACGAGATCGACGTAGCCGGCCTCATTGCTGGCTTGTCTCTTCTCCAGACATCTCAAGAACTGCCAGGTCCTCTTTTCGACCAGTGGCAGGATTTGAGCGAGTCTGGGATGAAGGGATGCTGTCAACTGAACGAAAACAACACATCATATAGAAGGTCGTACCCGTTGGGAGTGAAGAAGCCGCTCCAGATGCGCCTACGCTCACGATGGATCTCCTTGGACTCCTGTTTGAAGAAAAGGGCGACCGCTTTGTTGTCGTGGTCTGGCATTCTGTACGAGTCGCTTTTCTCTAGGGTGAGATACAGGGAAGTCGCGCCCGGTGAGTTGATCGAGAGCGCATTCGGGCCTGAAGCTGTTCATTAGCGACTCAAGTGGTTCGAGGAAGAAAGATGGACATACCGATATGCAGGAAAGGCCCATACTTGGCGTGCAAGCGGTCCAGTGCGAGGTAGCGCTTGCCGCCGTAAGAGACGTACAATAGCCATAGGTTTGTGATCTTGCAGATAACAGGCCCAGGATACTCGGCCAATGGGTGGAACGGAGAAAGACGGTATCCAACCGTGAGCAGCAACATAGTCGACACGTAAGCCAGGTATATAAGAGTTGCCTCGTGAGCCGCCGAGCGCGAGAGGTCACTGAAACCCACTTTGATCATGCCGTATGCAAGGACGGCTGAGAGGGTCAAGAAAGCCAATGCATGATCACCACGCATGCCGTACTTGTGGAAGTAGAGATACGAAGCCTACCAAGCGAACCGTATCGTTGTGAGTACACCGAGACTTTGACTCTCAGGCTTTGAGGTTGGTGGATGCTCACCACGCCTGCGGTGCTCGCACCGATATAGGTGCTGTCGACCATGGTTGTGTTGTCTGTAAATATGTCAGGAGAAATACTGGAGTGGCCTAGTGGGCAGTCTTGGTCGAGATCCTTTGGGAGCACTCCATTATATTACTTGAACGCTAGCCTGGCAGGGCGCTGTATTCCAAGTCAGGGAGACTGGTGTTACTCGGATGCTGGGTCCGAGGGCTGGCCCCCAGAAGAAAGCTCCGAGGTAGCGCGTGAAGATGAAGATGCCACATGCTGATAATCCATCTAAAGAAGATCGAGAGTGTGGCAATGCCTCGCTGCTCATGGTAGGTGCATGAGAATGCGAAGCCTTCAAGCGAAGCCTTGCGAGTCCAGCCACGCGGCGCACTGAGCTTTCAAGCGCATATATGCGCCCGCAGCTTCAACTTCAAGTGGACACTGTCTTCGGCCTTCTACTACTTGATGACTCTGAACTCGGGATAAGCTCCTGTCTTGGCTTGGTGTTCATTCTCCAAAAAAAATCGATCATGTTCCTGTTGCGAGTTCTGCTCAGACTGCCAGTGATCCTATCGCGGGCGGGCCGCATCAGGGCGCAGAGAACACGAGCTCTTGACAACGTTCCCTGGCTCCAGTTCCTGGCTCCAATCGTCTAGACCGCCTGAGCCTGAGCAGTCTTTCAACAAGGAAGGTATCTGACATGGCTGCATCCAATCACTGGCACACTGTCTGCAGGAATTCTCAAATCATGGTGATGCTAATTCGAATTCAAACACCGATTTCTCTTGAAGATGGCGAGACACGCCGCGACTGCCGCGTGAGATCCAGCGTGAAGGTAAAGACCCTATATACTCGGAGTCTGGCCCCACTGAGGCTGGACAAGTTGTCTCTCTGTTCGTGAATGGCCATGCTCCTGCTCAAGCCTCTACTTCTCGTCACCTCAGCTATTCTTTGTGGTCGTGTGTTGACACCACCCAGGCCTCGTGTATCCGAAGCGACCTACAAGGTATACAAGGGTCAGCTATTCGAATACCTTGTCCGCTCTTTGGCGTATCTTGCATGCGTATGTTATGCAAGCCATCTCTTGGAAAACTCACACTGAAGGCATCTCATGCAGTACACAATCATCGCCTCGTCGCTGAGCCAGACCATCCTCTTGCTCATCAACCAGAGACTTTCGCCTGTCGAATCCTGGTTATGCCCCGCAGCCCACGATATGCAGCCACTTGCGGCCATTTCTACCAGGTTCCTCGTCGGATTCGGTCTGGTGCTCTTGGGTAGCACTGTCCGACTCTGGTCATTCCGTGCACTCGGGAAGTTCTTCATGTACGAAGTTACTCTCCAGCACGATCACCGCCTCATCACTTCCGGCCCCTATGCATTCGCCAGGCATCCCTCATACACGAGCATGCTGCTGCTACTCATTGGAGAGCATCTTATGCAATTTGGTCCCAGCGGATACCTCCTGCATTGCGGGATAGATCACACGCCCTTCGGATTCCTCATCATCCTATGGCGCTTCGCGACATTCTTCGCATCCTACTCCCTCATCCGCCGCTGTGATGTCGAGGATAAACAGCTCTGTGCACGGTTTGGTGCGGAATGGAAGGATTACGCGACCAAAGTGCAGTACAAGATCTTGCCGTATATACTGTGAAAGTGCGCAGCCATGTTCAATACTTTCTCGTGAGTCGCCTGCTACTCGATCGTCTTTCGACGAGCTCATGAGGGTTGATCACATCAGGAATTGTGCCCGGGCCGTTTGAGAGAATGGCCTGCTCTTGCATGGAGGACTCCGGCTACACTTTGTATCTGCGCTCTGTAGAGTACCGAGCTGTGACACAGAATGCTTCACTTGTGATGTGTACTATGCACACTCCAGCCCCGCCCCAGCCTCGCACTGTGCTGGTCAAGAATGAAGCGACAGGAGTGAGAAAAAGCGATGAGGTTCGAGTTGGCCTGTCGGTCTCACATCGTCTTGAGCATCAAGCTACTGCTTATCCAAGTCGGAACTAGCCCTCGCATAGACGGATGAAGGTTCAAGTCCTACACGAGGTCCACTCAAGGGGAAGAGATGAACGTGAACCCGGACATCATAATTCGAACGACACGGCCTTAGCTTCAGTACACAATGCTGAGGTTCGCGGTCTTCCATTTGTTTGCCGTACTTTAGGGAACGACACGGCCAGGCCGCGAGTGCGGCGCAATGCTGGCAGGCTTCCAGTGCCATGAGTATATTGCGGTACTACCAGCTGGCAAGTGCGATGGCACCGCACATCCTCACACGTCAGACAAAGTTGACCTTGACACCGCACTGTGAACAGTCGGAGGTGCCTTAGTTCATCTTCTGCAGACTCCGAAGCCAGATAGGGAGGCTGGAATGATACTCAGGCTGTATCGTTCAAGTTCACGTTCGAGTGACCCCTGAAGTCGTTGATGTTTGGGGGTGTCAGGGGTCACGTCACGCCGTGTAGCTGCTGCGCTCACCGAGCGTTTGAGCGGTGAGCGCTGCGACCGCCCACCATGGCCATCGACTCGGATGCGGTCATGCCACATACAGCATGGACGTAAATTAGTATTCATATCCAGGCTTCTGCGTCCCATGCAGCAGCGTCTGCTGTTGAGCAGGGCTTGGCACGCAGAGGAAAGCCCGCTAGGCTCAGCTTACCTGTGGAGCACTTGGGTAGAGGCACACGTAGTGGTTGAGGATAGAAAGCGACTTAGAGATCCGCTCCTACAGAGCGGTCTTATATACTACTGTACATGTGGCTGTGCTAGAACTATCCAGTATCTACCAGCCAC
>MU277780.1:0-68179 GCA_022385805.1 Pilatotrama ljubarskyi
CAACATCGACTGATGTAGACAAACAAATGGCATGCACTATAACATATTTGCTTTAGTAAATGAGAGTTCTTAAACGATCTAAGTGAAGTCCCTGCATAGTGCCGTACAGTCGGCGGGCCACGCCTCCGCCCGATTTTGGCCTTCGTGGTGCGCACCGTCCCAAACGCGTTCCCCCTGTCCGACGGTGCTGACATATATGTTTGTGCAGGGCCTCATGTTCCTGTTGGAAATTGGCGAGTGCCCTGGTCTGTAACCGGTCAGCGGAAGCTATGCTGATTGTCGTTGTCGCTGCAGGATTCACTGCAGGTACAACTCGTGTCGCCGGCCTCACGCAATTTTCTCCGATACTGAAGCTGCGCCTCGTACCCCCAGCCGTCTCCACAGAAGCGTGAGTTTGCTTGATGTGCCGACCTGGCAGAGGAGTGAGTCGTTACTCACATATACCGTGTAGGTTCATCACGCCCGACCTCGTCACCTTCCGCCAGGTTGCAGTAAGTGGGATCCTGACCGCGGATGGCCCGGGACGAGCGAGTAACTCACGCTTTCCGAGTGTAGTGGCTCAGTTCTGCCGCCTTCGGAATATGCGTTGCGTCAGATGTATTGGTGACAGCGACCCTCATTTGGGTGTTGCGCCGAAGTCGCACAGGATTCAAACGGTAGGAACGGCTCTTCACTGAGAGTGTTCCATAGCCTGACTGCGTGGCTTTTAAACTGGCAGTACCGACACCATAATTGAAGTTCTGATAACGTACTCAATATGCACCGGTAAGTCCACCGTCTGAATTATCCACAAGCCCCATTGATCAATGTGAGGGTCCGCTGCAGGACTCGTTACCGAGTAAGCTGAGTATTCTCACCATGCTATAGCGTCATGATAGACTGGTCCGCTAGTGTGTTCAGTATCTCATTCTCGTCTTGGTACGTCCCGTACAGCTCCTGTATTCGCATATCGCGATCTACTACTAACCGGGTGAAATCACCTTCCCCTAGGTTCTAGTCGGGCCGGCCGAGTTCATCTATGTCGCCTTCGATATGGTCACCACCAAGTGTACGTTCGGAAGTGCTCTCATCCCTGCGCCGTTTTCGGTTGTGTATCACTCAGTCACTGACGACGTTCCCAGTATACGTCAACTGCGTACTCGCCGCGTACGTAGCGAGACAGTTGCGAACGTTTTCAACGGCATATAGCACTGATTTACTATGTTCTACCGCTGCCAGGCTGAACTCGCGCCAGTCAATTCTGCCACATCCATGTCGCGGACTGTCTTCCGGGGACCATCGGTTTGACTCTTCTACCTCGGTCAGGTGTCAGCACCACCACCGTGACTGTATCAGGGGAGCAGTGGAACGCCACCATGGTAAGCGCGAACCACCGGCATGTACGTTCGAAGTGCGGCTTAACGACAATGACATCTTCTCCTCAAGGATCGGTCGATCGACAAGCACCCTGTTATACTGGAAATCGCTGCAGGCGGAGACTCCGGCCAGGATCGCCTGGAACCCATGGTCACTGAGACTTGAACGCGTACGAAGGGTACTCGCGAAGATGCAGCTGCAGACATAGACGCAATCCGCATAGTAGTACCTGAGGGTCCTAACCCTGTATGAGCATCACCGATAATATTTCTGTGAATGCTCTAGGAGTGTGTCACCAATTCATTTTTCTGTGCGACCCGCGCTTTGGGCCTATGACGCCGGCGTCCAGTTTTAGTGGGTAAGATGTTCCAAGTTCGATCCACCTGGACGGCTTCCGAGTCCCTTCGTCAACAACAACAACCACCCATGACGCTCTAGGGATCGCGTCTCTCTACGGGGGCTGGATGACCAGCTTAGAGCAAGGGATGACATTGCGAGCGATTGCCAATCCAGCGATGAAGCTCCACGGACAGAGTTTGTGCGCCGGGCCCAGCCGTACTATGGTCAGGACAGTGTAACGCACTAGACTCGTATGAGCGGGGGGGTCAATGGAGCTACGCTGCCACTAATCCCCTGCCAGTGACGCTTGCAAGAGAGCATTGTCGTACATGCGTTTAACCCGCATCTGCCAACACTTTGACCTGCAATCATGTACTGGCTTACATGAAGTTCCGCCGCTAAGCTTCTGCCAGAGTCAAGGGTTCCTGTATTTTGCGTCTCAGCAGATAAACGTCTTTAGAAGACGAGTAAAAGTATGTCAAGCCGATGGACCAGCAGATGTAGCGGGGAAACAAGACTCCAGGCACACCGCGACGAGCGACTCGATCACGCATGGAGCATGCCACCAACGATATGGTGATCGAGACATTCCTCGATGTGCGCTCAATCGCTTCGTCGCCATGAGGATGTTGAGACAAGGTAGAGTACGAGGGAAAGGAATAGAGAACTCACGCGTACGATGGTGGGACTCTGATACACGAGATTCGAGGGAAGGATAGAGTTGAGTAACACAGCCACAGATCCGAAACGCTTGGCGCCCGCTGACCATGCTGAGTCCGGAGGCGCTGAATGAAGGCACCGCCAACTTCCACCTGACCTCGCAACCAATATCTACGAAGAGGTACTCCTGGCCGTCCCTTTTTGCCTTGTCTGTTTGAGCTTTGGAATAGAACTGAAAATAAGTGAAGATAGCGTCCGTCCTCGAGTTCATACCGTCCACACCGACGCGTCAGCCTAACTAGCACCGTTAGCAGGGAGTCACTGCACAGTGACACACGCATCGCATGGCGGACCCGACACTTACAGAGACCCCCGCCAATGTCGAGCAGCCATCCTCAAACGATAGCGTACAAACGTCTCTGGAGGAGGTTTGGTACCTCAAGGAGATCTCCTTCAAGTCTGACGTGGACGGGCCGCCTCGTCGCTACAAGATCATAACGCAGAACTACAACGGGTCAGTCAGTTGTGTCTCAGCGTACCCATGTAACGCATGCGCTTATTATGCTCCAGGCCGTGCTCTTTTATTGCAATCTGTAGGTGTACCGTCCCTACTCGTCATACGCACGTTTCGAGCTGATTGCTATAGGCAACATTCTCATCTTGCGAGAGCAGATCCAGATCCTACCGTTCGAGCGCACGACTGTTTCCTATGACTACCTCTCACGCTTGGTTGCGGAGTATCTGCTCTCAGCATGTCCGGACGTGGATATATCCGCCGCACTATCTATCATGCCCGCTACACGGAGTAAGTCAGTTGACTCGAATGTGCCTTTTCTTGACTGACCATAGCCGCCACGCCGCAGAGGGCATGGACCTGAATCCCCTGTTCACGGGTTCGACACTCTTCCGACCAGCGGGGTCAGGAGGCGAACTCAAGCTGTTCGAGCAAGCGGGTATCAAGCTCGTCCACGGCTGGCTCGTCGATCCGTCCAGCCCGGAGTACGAAGTCCTGTCGCGCACCGAGGACTATGACTCCTCAGTCAACCTGCTCGTCGAGGCGGACCACCTCACCAAGGGGCACCTCGTCGTCTCTGACGTGTCCGCGCCTTCCGAAGGCGCCTCACCGCGGGAGTCCGAATATACCCTCACCCCCGAAGACCAGCGCAAAGTGGAAGACGGCAAGTCCTGCTGATATTGATGTTCCCTGGACGATGACTGAATCCAGCTTCTCTACGAACTTCTCAGCGCTCATGATCCGGAGCTTTATCGAGAATTCGCCGTCACAGCTAACGTACTACGGGCTGTTCAACCTCGCCTCGTCGCTCGAGCCCGGCGCGCTCGTCGCGCTCTTCCGCAACTCTCACCTCTCGGTGCTCTACAAGTCGCCCGGCGAGGACGGCGCGTTGTATACCCTCGCGACGGACCAGGTTTTCCTCCATGAGTCCTCTGTGGTCTGGGAACGCCTCGAAGACATCGACGGCGGGTGGTCGACGTTCGTGGATTCAGACTTCGTGCGTTCGAGTCCCGCAGGAGGGGACTATGCGGGACACACCGCAGAGAGCGCTTTAGCTGCCTTGGAGCAGCAGACGGGAGCATTGACCCTGGCTGACCGTGCAGAGTGAGTAGTCGGCGTTTGGGAAGCTGTTCGGTTTGCTGAGATATTATACAGCGAGGCGCTCGCACGTCAGTTGCAAGCGGAGGAAGACGAGCATTCTCGAGAGATGTACGCTAGACGGACGAGAGAGCAGGAAGAGAAGGAGCGTGCTGAACGCGAGCGCGGACATGCCGCTCGTCAACGCGCTATTGACGCTGCGGTACGTCCAAAGAAGAAGTCGGATTGTACTATCATGTAGACCGGGTTAAGATGCGGAGCTCACCCTATTTATTTTAACTCACGGCTTTCGGGCCTTGAAGCAGTCTCGATAATCATCTTTGAGTAAGTGTACTCATCCGCACAATTATGACGAGCTGGTCTAGGCAGAGACCTTTTTACAACGGAGCTTATGATGTGGCCAATCTCCCTTCTGACAAGACGATGCGCAGTATTTGGCGGTCCTGCACGCCGAGCAAGTGAGCAGAGCAGCGTTACCACTCGGCGCGCGCCCACAGAAGTTGCAGATCTGGCCTGCAAGCCTCTGGCGCCGTCTGTCCTCGTCGTCCACGACCGTCCATGTATCCATCCGGAGTCCAGCCTGCGCCAGCCGCCGGGTGCTATCCACCATACTGCGCGGCGACTTCCCATCCGTGTCCTTCATGTCGATGTTTCCGCCGTGGTCGAGATACCACTTCAGTGCCGTCGCGGCGCGACGGACAACCGCCTTGTCCCGCGGGTCCCAGGTCATGACTTGCTCGTGCGCAGGCGTGCCTCCATAGCGGTCCCGGTGGTTCACGTTCCCACCCGCGTTGTAGAGTATTTGGGCGTATTCGGGTTCGAAGGCGGGCTTTGTGGAGATCGCGTGATGCAGCGCGGTGGAACCTGAGAAGTCCATCCCGTCGACAGGGACCTTGAGCTCTTCTATGAGCCAGCGAGCAATCTTGTGGTGCTCCTCCTTAGACCCCGGGTTGATGAGGGACGAGAGGAGATGAGGTTGTAGACCGGTACACGGGTAGGGCCCCAGCGCTTGAGGGAGATCTCCTTCATAGCTGTGGACCGGGCAGCCTCTTCGTCGGTGGCCAGCGTTCGGAAGTGGGCGAGCCGTTCTTCGTAGATGCCTTTGAGCGCGTCTAAGTGACCCATCATGACTGCCTGACCAAAACGGTCGAGGTCGCGCCCGGGCTCCAAGCTGTTGCTCGAGCAATAGGTCCGCAGCCGCTGCGACTCTGCTCCGGAAAGCCTCTCGTCACTTTGCAAAAATGAGTACAAGGCTCAGCGGAGTACATTTTAGCGATCGAGACCTACGTGCGTACGAGTTCCTCGATAGACCTCAAGGCCAACAATGTGTCAGCACTAACACTACTTGGTCCACGAGTCGAGGAATGCTGACCTGCCCAGCCCAGAATCTGGAGGGACGAACTGCTGTGAACGGAGACGTTCTGAATATGCCATGACAAGAGAGCCTGAGTGGTGGTAAATCGCGAGGGCTGCGAGGTTTTAATGGAGGAGTGGCTGAAGACAAAAAGGTTAGAAACGATGCAAAGAATGTTTGCAAACCTGGATGCCCCTTTTCGGCGAACGGTGTCGTGCGAAACCGCACGGCCCGGGGTGCCGGAAGTGCCGAGTAAGGCAGGAGGTGCGACGGTGGCGCTCGGCCAACAGACTGCGACCTACCTGTACCACTGCTCGTCCTGCTCTGCTCGCTGCTCTGCGCGCTGTTAGTCTGCCACCATTCCTGCTGGATTTGCTCAACTGCTAGAGCGGCCTGTGAGTAAAAGAGTGTAGCCGCGAAGATTGGCTGAAATTGAGCGAGGCGTAGCTTGCGGCCTCTTCGAGAGACGTTGAGGAACAAATCCCGCTCCGGCAGCTCAGCCATTCGGCCACCTCGCACTTTGACCTCGCTCGGTTCGCCATGAAGTTCAGGTGCGCGTGCATCAATATATGAGGTCGCGATACAATGTTGAGGGGCAAAGACTCGCAGTTCGTCGCTCAAGTTCAATGCGGTGTCAGAGTGGTGGGATGAATACATAGCGTGCGTCTCCTCTAGTCCGTCGCTCTGGATTGGCCACCGACATTGTCCAGCTATGACGCCCTGAAGAAGTATGTCTACCAGCTTGAGAAGCAGAAAGCTGGCCTCCAGGAGTCCTTCCACGATCTTGAAGCAAACGAAAGCACGTCTCTTATCGGCGCAGGCTCAGAGGCAGCGAGCACCGACGCCCTCTTCATCCCCCTCCTCGACCGCGAGCTCAAGAAGGTCTGCCTATTCTATGAAAGCGAAGAACAGCGTCTCGCAGATGAAGTCACGACGCTGCAGCAAGAGATTGAGCAGCAAGAGCGCATCGGTCCATACGCAGGACCGCAGTACTTCGATGACGACGGAGATGCAGATGCGGATGAGGAGGAAGACGACGACGAGTTCGACATACACAGTCCAGTACGCGACCGTACGAAGTCTCCCGCACGGCGCCGCCGGCAACACTCTCGTTCAGTCAGTAGTGCTGGTCCGCCAGCGCCATCAGGTACGTCCGTATCTTCCATTTGGCATGTTAGCGTCTAGGACACATGCATAGTGAATGTGGAAGGGGCACGAGCGTCGGGTTTGCGTCCTGGACGCTGACAGGCTGGCAGCCGGTCTACCTTGAATCGCAGCTGACATATCCTCTGCTAGGAAGCAGACTGAAACCTGACCCGAAACGCAGGTACAGCGTCTCTTCCGATGAGCATGATGACCTCCAGGCAAGCCTGGTCTCTCTCGATCCCAATCCTGACCGGCAGGGTACAGGGCGGGGCAACAGCAAGTCTCCGCTCGTCCGGGCGAAATCCCTGGCGAACAAGCTCAGGGACAGCCTGATCTCGACGGGATCGACCAGCTCGCAACCGGAGACGGTATGGACCGCGCGGAATAACTACGCTCAGGATACGCAACTGCTGTTCAAACGCAAGATCACAAGGACATACGTGTTCGCGACGTCCCTCAAGTCCTATGTAGAGCTCAACTATGCCGGCTTCCGCAAGATTCTCAAGAAGTGAGCGAATATCGGCTCCCAGGACTGCATGCGTACTGACCAATAGGTGAAGGTACGACAAGGTGACAGAGAGCGACCTTCAGGACCGTTACCTGCACGACGTCGTGGAACAGGCGCCTCCATTCCAACAGGCGACCAAAGACCGACTGAATGCCAAGATCGCCCAACTCGTAGACCTCTACGCGCACTGCGTGACGCACGGGGACACCGTCGAAGCCCGCCGCCAGCTCAAGCTACACCAGCGCGAGCACATCGCATGGGAGCGCGACACGGTCTGGCGGCAGATGATCAGTCAGGCACGACGTGGTGGCGGAAGCGACGAGAACGGGATGATCACAATGGGCGGAAGCCTCATCGTCGAGCCCGAGCAAGGCCTGCTGGACGTCCAGACCCCCATTGGGCGCGTGAAGCTCACGTCCAAGATGCTATATGCGGCTGTTGCGGTGGCCGTATTCTTGGTCCTGCTGAACGTCCAGGTAGTGGACGGCACGGAGGCGAATAAGTGCTTGGCTGTCCTGGTGTTCGCGACGATCCTGTGGGCGACGGAGGCGATTCCGCTGTTCGTGACGTCGACCCTGATACCCGCGCTGTTCGTCTTGCTGCGCGTCATTCGGTCCCCAGACGCAGAGCCGCTCGACCCCCCGGCTGCGACGAAGCACGTCTTCTCGGTCATGTTTTCGCCGACTATCATGCTCCTGATTGGTGGTTTTACCATCGCCTCCGCTCTCAGCAAGACCGCTATCGACCGCGTGATCATCACGAAGGTGCTCAGTCTGGCGGGGACCCGTCCAAGCATCGTTTTGCTTGCATTCATGGGTGTCGCGTGCTTTGCGAGCATGTGGATCAGTAACGTTGCGGCTCCAACCTTGTGCTTCACCCTGATCCAGGTCCGTTGACCTCCCCCACCCAGTTGTACAACATTGACGGATTGTTGCAGCCCATACTGCGGACGCTTCCTCCCAAGTCTTCGTTTGCGCCATGTCTGATCGTGAGTGGTGTCTGCTGCTCCTATATGCTCTTGTGTATCTCACAGCGCCGTAGATCGGCATCGCGCTTGCCGCGAACATTGGCGGTCAGAGCTCCCCCATCTCTTCACCCCAGAACCTCATCGCGCTCAGTGCCATGGACCCCCCTCTCGACTGGGGCTCCTGGTTCGCAGTTTCGCTGCCCGTATCCGCGATTTCGATCGTGCTCATCTGGCTGCTACTACTTGTGAGCTACCGCCCGGCGCGCTCGCCCGACGGGGAGGGCGAGATCGAGGTGAAGCCGGTGCGCGCCCCGAAGGAGCGCTTTTCCGCGAAGCAGTGGTGGGTGTCGTTCGTGTGCCTTTTGACGATCGCGCTCTGGTGCGTCGCGCATTCGATCCAGGGCGTGGTAGGTGACATGGGCGTCATCGCCATCCTGCCAATTGTGGCGTTCTTCTCGACTGGAGTTCTCAAGAAGGTACGTACCCGTGTCCAGTGCTTCATCACAATAGACTGAAGACTGAGGTTGCGTGCGTAGGATGACTTTGAGCAGTTCCTTTGGACGGTCGTATTCATCGCCATGGGTGGCATCGCGCTAGGAAACGGAGTTACGAACAGCGGTCTGCTCGAAGTCCTTGGAGAAGGCATCCGCAAGGCCATCTCGGGCCTCGACCTCTACCCCGTCGTGTTGCTCCTCTCTGTGATTGTACTGGTAAGTCGTTCATTGTTTGAGGTACCGAGTTTACCCGCTGATTGCACTGGACATCCCCAGGTCATCTCTACCTTCATCAGTCATACTATCGCCAGCGTCCTCCTGGTGCCTATTGCCAAGGAAGTCGGAGCGAGCATGCCTGGCGATCGTTCCAACCTGCTCATATTCATCACTGGGCTCATTTGCTCGACCGGCATGGGCATGCCAGTTTCGGGGTTCCCTAACCAGACTGCGTAAGTCTCTCTAGCTGGTATGCTACGAGATGAGGGTGGGTGGCTCATAGCGACGTCCGTTCGGTAGTGCTACCCAAGAAGATGAGTTCGGGCAATTGTACCTATCAAACGTGGATTTCTTGAAGAATGGCGTGCCCGCGAGTATAATCGCGACGATGGTAAGGCTCATCTCCGTCATGCGCTCACACAGGGCTGACTCCTCGGCATAGGTCGTTTCGACGATTGGTTATCTACTCATGCAAGCCATCGGGTACGTCCCTACAACCCCTGCCAGGCGCATAGTTGCTTATCACCTGTGTAGACTGTGATTCAAGCTGTGATTTCCGGGATAGCTGTGGTCACAACGATGTTGCCGAATACCGCCCCAATTCGCCCGTTCTCTGCGCTCCTCTCAGAACCCTTACTTGGGACTCGGAGACCATATATAACCTAGTGTTGCTTTGAATTTATCGCGTGTTTAGACCATGCCTACATTTGCGTCACAGTTCAGAACTGGGAGCCAAACCGCGACAGGATCGTTCAGTTAGATATTGCACAGTAAGCCATTCGATGGAAGAAGTTCGGACCGCAGATACAAGGCAGAGGGCGGGACAGATACAGCATGAACCAGACGAAGATCGTGTCGTGTCATGGGGCATGAGGGTCGTAAGGGGGTCGTAATCGGTCGTGAGATGGGTCGTAAGCAAGAGTATAAACATATCGCCAAAACGAGCAGAGCCTTTGAACGAGAGTGCACAGAATGAGGAACGAGGAATGGAGAATCGAGAATGTGGTCCATAGGTATCGGGGATGTAGGGTAGACAGGGAAGACAAGGCGGCTCGCTTGGCGTGCCGTACAAAGAGGAAGTCGTGGCTACGGCTTCCATCCGGAGACGGCGCCTCTGCCTACTACCTTACGCAATACGACTTGCAGCACAACAGCGCAAACGCCAAGGCCGACGAGGAAGACATAGGAAGGGAGGTCCGATACGCTGGACGGCTGATCGTCCTCGTCGTCCTTGTCTTTGCCCCGCCGTGTGACCGCACGGGGCTTTTGAGCTGCGGACGAAGAGAAGAGCCCTGGAGAAGATTGCAGACGGCGGACCACGTCCGGGATCACAGCCTGCAACGCTGAGGCTGAGGCAGATGCGGAGGAGGATAAACATTTTTCCTGCGACCCAGAAGGCAGATGGCCACAGGCTCTGGCGTCTGCAGCACCACTTGATCCGGATGCAAGATCGGAGGAAAGGAAGAGGACTGGGCTCGTACCAGCGGCAGCAATAGCAGGGTCATCGCTCTGAATCTGCACGTCGACCATAGCTGAGGTGCCGGTCGACTGCACGCCGATCTCCACGGATGCTCGGAACTCGGGCTCTCTCGGTACAGCCGCGGGCTTGGTGAGTGCGTCTAAGCGCAGCGCGGCGACGTCTGCCTCGCGATGGGCTTCGTTGGCTTCGAGCTCGGCCACCTTCTGCTCGACGGCTTCCAACCGCGCACGGAAGGTGTCAAGAAGAGCGCGTGTCTCCACGATCTCTGCTTCGAGGAGACGCTCCAGCTGGCTCGGTTCCGGTTCCTCGGTGGGAGCGCTTTCATGTGTCTCGGGAACGTCCAGGACGTCCGGAATGTCGGGGACCGGAGGAAGAGGCCTTGACTGCGCCTCCTCCCGGGCAACAGACATTGAAGCAAGCGCCTCGTCAGCAATCACAGGCAAGTCCCCGCTCTGCAAGACCTTAGAAGCGACAGGCGGCTCCGCAGCAGCGGGGGAGAAGATCGCCGTGACAACACGCCTCTCAGGGTTGCCCTTGCTGCTCCCACCGCTGCCTCTCCCGCTGCCGAGGCTAGAGACGCTCTTGTTTCCGACGAGGGTTCGCTCAACTGAGATGTCCGCGTCGCTCTCGTTCGAGGGGATGCGCTTCACGGTGACACCGGGCTCGAGGTCCATCTCTTCCCAAGCCCGTGCCCCAGTCGCGGGCTGGGCCTTGGCCATGCTGGCTAGCAACGCTTCCATCGTCGGCTCTTCCTCCTCGTCGACCAAGGGACCGGTACTAGCGCCGGTGAAGGCAGGAGGAATGGGCAGCGGGCGCCGGCGGGAAGGGCTGGGGCTCTGATCGAACACGACGCTCTGGCCTGTAGGTTGTCCCTCCTGCCGTGCCCAGCGTCGGAGGTTGGCGCGGTTGTCCGCAGCGTTGGAATTGCCGTCTTCAAGGCCACCGTCGGAGCTGAAGCTTCCACTCCGTTCCAACGTCTCAACCATTCCCCGCACACGGCCGTTCCTGTACCTCCGAGCCTTCGAACGGCCGAGGGCGGCTCCAGCAGCGTCGGCCGCTTCGTCTTCACCAGTGGAGATTGAGGAGGACGACTCGACTGAGGACGACGACGAGTTGAACAGGGCATTATTGAAAATCTGGTTGGTAGAAGCAGATTCAGGGGAAGGAGAAGACGTGGGTGAGCCTTCAGCGCCCCAAATCCGCCCCTTCAAGACGTTCTGTCGGAGGTTGCGTAAGGCAGCAAGGAGGGCCTGACGCCATTTCTTGTTCATGCCAAGTCTGTATTTTTTTGCGTCAGCACCAATGGCTGCATCACGGAGAATATACATACGCCTCCAAGTCTTCTTCGTTCATGCGCAGGAAGGTGCGACCACCGATCCGAGCACTCTTCACGAACGCAGCAATGTCCTTTGCGACGAGAGGAGGGAGTCCAATGGACTCAATTTCGCCCGGCTTGCCGCCAGAGGTTACACGTAAAGCGGTCGTGAGGTAGGTTGCAAGTTGGGACGGAGTCCATAGCTTAGGGTTGTCCGGTAGATCCTCGACGGAAGGTGTAGTAGTCAGCAGGCCTGACGGAGGCAGGGGTATGATGGGCAGTGTCTCAGAGCGTCTTGGCCGCCGGCGGGGTATAGAAGCTTCATCCGCACTCACGTAACCGCCGCTGCCGCTACCGCTTCTTCTGTCCGTCACAGCATCCAAGGCAGGTGGAATAGGTAGTGGACGAGGAGTCTCGCGAGTGGGCGACTCGGCCATGGAGTTCAGCGATTTCGTGGCGCGGTGACCCTTGGTCGAGTCCGATCTCGTAGGATTTGGGCTTAGCGGGACATAGTAGTGACGGGTCGCGTTCTCGTTGTATCCAGATGTGTTTGAACGCGTGAGAAGCGCTGTTGAGGTCGTCTTTATGGCATAGGGATGCGGGTTGGGCTTGAGGGCCGAGTCTCTCTTCGTCGATGATAGCGGGAATGGAGTAACAGGAGGCGGGGTAGTTAGAGCCGGAGTGGCGGCCATAGTGACCCAGATGCAGTCGCGTCACCTCGAAACTGACAAGTCCAGGATTGCCGGTTAGAACAGTGATTCCACTTATGAAAGTCCGATCTCCCCGTATCGCCCTCCAGCAGCAGCTACCTGACACAGCGCGTTTAATCAGTTCGATGTCCCGTCATATAGGTCAAAGCATAGGCCTAAGCCTCACCTTTGAGGCTGAGCAAGATGTTCAAGCGCACCAGTGCCGGAGGAGAAAGACGTTCAACTTCTGCGTTGGCGAGACTCAGGAATGGACGACACCCGGCGAGGCCCCGAGCGTAGGCAGTGACAAATTGTCGCGTCACAGTCACGCATTGTACTTTTCGGCGCTTACACCAGTCGACTACATACGACTCCGACTCCGACCCGCTTTGCCAGTTGCTTCACCAGCCATTCTTCGTTGCGCTTATCTATGGTGGACCGGAGCCACTGTGAGTGTCTTCTCTGTCCAGAATTTGCTTTCTCGGTCTTCATTGTATACGGCAACAACTAGTACTGGCCACATTGCGGCATACCGACTGCTTAACTTACTACGTATATGTAGCATTTGCTCTCCTCTGCAATGGGCTGCAGATGTCATTCGAACTCCAGTTTCTGGTGAGCCGACAGTCAGGTTGAAAGAGTTTACTGTGACATCCGGCTAAGCAGAACCTTTCCGAGCCATACAGCACGTCTGACAGCGCGTCGCCTACAACGGTACGCTTACCTCTTTTCTGTGGGCCAAGCCCCGGGTACAATCGCACATACAACGGGAATTCCATGTGGACCATCGCCTGAAGCCTAATCCTACTTGTCACTTCATCACGCCGAGTCGCATTCTGACGGATAACCATTCGGCGAGTGGTATTCGTACAAACCCATCACCTACCAGTCCTCACGCTCCAGAGACGACTTCCACATGCTCGTGGCGTATGGACTGATTCACGGTACGGCCAAGTCTTGACCATCGTCTCTCCAAGATCACATACTTTTGCGATGCATCAACTCCCGTAGGACTCAGCTGGTGATGTCTGTAATGCTATTCATTCCGTATCCAGGTGGGACATTTTACTTGCTCCGACATGCTCTTTCAACGGGATCGCCGATCTTCCACATGATGTACCCCGGTACGCCCGGCCTCTATAGCAGGCAATCGCAATATCGTCAGTGACTACGAAGTACAGATGAACTGTTTTTCCAGGACTTCTCATTCGCACCTCAGATGTCTCTGGGAAAAGCTCGCCAGACAGCTGCCGATTCTTATTATGCGAAGGCAAAGAACCCTCTCGAATAAGTATAGAGCGGACTATCATACAGACTAGAAGTCTGTCCCTTCTTGCTGTATGAAGCATCCGCCTTGGGGATCCATTGGGACAAGTCGTGGAGTTTCTGAGGGTGTGAGTATTCTCCGTGGTGGCTCTCTAGCCCTCTCCGCTCAAATTGAACTTTGATAGCGCTTCTACACATCCTCACGGTTCGAGCTCTCGCACAACCTCGGTCACCCGTGGTCACGACGTGGCCATAACAGGTAATCATACTGGACCCTCTACTTCCCCGGCTTCCACCAAGTCGACGTCTTCTCGACGACGTCGTCGTGACCGATGTTCTGTTCGGGTCCAACGTTCATCGGCTCCTGCAGCCACCATCCCGTATCTGTCTCGAGCGAGGGGCCGCCTGACGCGAGGCTCCATATAGTTGTGGCCCGCCCTGCTATAAGAACAGCACGCCTGCTTCTCGTACGTCATGGCGTATAGTAGCGATTCTCGGCCTACGTCGCGGACTCCCGTACATGTGAGTGATCGTCCCACAACTACGGCTCCTCTGCCCCGTCTTCTGGTTCCCATACAGAGACCCGCTGCTCTGCATGACTTCGATGGCCGGCGCAAGAGGAGGCGCATGATCTCCCCGGTCTCTCCGAGAACACGTATTGACTAAGAGGCTACGTGCTGCAGTCGCTGCAGCCAGCGGTGTTATCCTTCGTATAGATCCTCCTGTACTCTGAATACCCATGTCCACTGGGGTGCATATCCAGCGCTCTTGGCGGACCGCTCAGGCACACGCTGTGTCACAATCTCTCGGGCGGTGGGGTAACTTCGTTGACTGCGTCTCCGGTCAATCTAACCACAGCGGCAGGCGTTCCCCCTTTACTCCCTCATCTTCCCGCGCCGTGGACGTGGCCGGGTGATCTCCCCACCGCGTCTTCTCCGGTGGAGACAGACCGACCATCACAGCTCTTACGTGCCTCGTACCCATCCGAAAGTCGGCCGCCCGGCGCCCTCTCCCGAGGGAGAAACCTAAAGTCACAGGACAGGGACGCGCTCCGCGGTCTTTCCAGACCTCCATTGCCCCTCGAGCGTGGCAACCACGCATTTCAATCCGTCCTGAGCTAACACCGCTCGATAATCATTTTCACATCTTGGCAGGCTGGACAAGCCGACGCCGGACGCCCGCCATCGTTGCTGCAAATATGTCCGACAAGTGCCAGCAGACTGATATACCGTCCCGCCAGGCGGCGCTGCTGGCGAACTGCTGGCATGCTCGATTAACGGGCGCAAAGACTAACCTCGCCGGCTGACTGATGAATTGTGTCATCACCACTGCAGCTAGAGTTCAGCGTTCGCCTCATGCATGGTCGAGCACTTCGATTAGCCCTCCGAAGCGGACCCGTCCCGAGGCCACCTCCGGGCACGCCTCTCGATCCAGGTGGCCGCTCAGTCTGAGGTTACGGCTGCGTCGTGGCGTACGCATGGGCGCGAACTGTGCTGCCAGCTAGCGTGCGTCCACCGCCATTTTCTCCGGCGTTATATCGACCGCCAAGGCGCATGCATGGCAGCTGATGGCCCTCGTCCGCTCTCGGTGCCGACAGCATATGGCGTTCTCAGGAGATTGACACGGTGGGAGCGCGCTCGCGGGCCTGTCGAGTATCCTCCGCTGGGGCTTGTGAAAATAGACGTCGACGGAGGACTGCGTCGGCAAATTTGTCCCACTGGAAGCGCCTCAAATAAGGACATATCTGGACGTGCATCATGGGGCGATCAGAGCGCTCCCAGGGGAGTTTCTGTGGTTACACGAACGACACCCTCGCTTAAGAGCTCGAGCAGAATCTTCCCTGGGAAGTCCGCTCTGGGTGTGGGACCTGGAGGCTGGCACTCGGAGCAAGAGCGAGGGCCGAGCGCGACTGCGTCGCGCGAGAGTTTTGCACTTCGTCATCAGCATGATCAGGTGTACATCACTGCACCAGGTATACAATCGCGGTAGGAGGACGTGGAAAGTGAGCCTAGATGCCCGGTATAGACTAGTAGATTACACGATGTGCGCCGCGCGCGTCCGACTTCTATACACTACAAGCAGCTAAGATAGAGCAGATGCGAACAGAGCACGATACACACTACAGAGCAGCGGAACTAGAACAGGTATAATCTACACGAAAGCCTCCGTGGAACCTGTGCAGCTCGGCCACGCTGAGCGAGGACAGGATGCGGCACAGGGGTCGGCAGGAAAAGTCCCTGAGCAGGCGCGGAGATCCACGCTCTGCACGGCTTCACCATGGTCTCCAGGAGGCTCTGACCGGTTCAGACGGAGAACTGCCCGAGCTCGTGGCCGAGGGAGGAGGGCTGAGAGGGCCGTCCTGCCGAGAGAGCATACGCTCTTCTGCACGGGGCGATGAACGCTCCTCGTGGCGGACATGGTCTTCCCGGCGGGATCTGTGGAGGTACGGGGACGCAGGCATCGACTGCGTAAGGCGATCATCGCTGCTGAGTCCTCGGGCACCGGACGACACCACTCTTACAGGCTGATGGGCCTCGGGCCGCGGCTGTTGCTGGACCTGCGCGTGCCTGGGAAGGGGTAGGTAGGATTGCGACGGCAACGCTGCGACTGCGCTCAACGGCGTTAAAGGCACTCCTCCCGTGCGGGCGCCGACGCGGATGCTGGGAGAGGACGGCTCGGACCTGGGCCACATAGAATGATAGATGTTGAGCGCCGTTTCCCATGCACGGAGCTGTAGGGAAAGACGCTCACAATCGATACACTGGAACTGCCAAGCTATGCCGGCGTTGCGTCAGCACCTCAGCGGGCGGGCGATTATTGCTGCGAGGAGCGCTTGGCTCTCGCGAGTCGTCCGATGCTTGCAGACGCCGGAGAACAGCCATAGGTTCGCCACATTGCGCCTCTCGGAGGTTGTCCATGGAAGATATCGGGGGGAGGTGGAACGAACCCTCGTCGACGCCCGTACGTCCGTTGGGCGGTCGGATCGGTGGCAGCTTGATTGTCTCTCCGATGGCCTGTAGCGCGCGTCCTGTGGGAGGACGCGACGTTGTCGGCGAGATATCTGCCGAACCCAGCCCATGCAGGCTCACAGAGGGTCCGTAGCGGGACATTGTAGCGGAAAGCGGGCTCGGGTACGGAGAATACCGTACACCAGCGGGAGCATCGAAGGGGGGCGAATTTCTTCCTACGAAGCCGTTTGAGGTTGACGCCGTCGGCGAGACCTGGGGTCGCTCGACGTAGGGCATCTGCAGAATCACTGGCGAGTCGCTCTGATCGCCCCTCGTGTCACCGAAGTCAAAGTGCCTGCCATCGGGCTGCGCCGCAAATGTGTGGGACATCGACAACGAGCCGCGCGGGGCGGGCGGTCCCATAGAGGGAGGGCCCGAGTCTCCGGGTGAGAAGACGGCCCAGTCGTGTCTAGAGTCTGACGGGAGCTCGCTGGGTGCGGGATTGCGGCGCGTGCGCCGCTTGCTCGTGCCAGGCTTCGAGATCTGTCCGTAACCCGGACTGTCTGGGTGGAGACACGTCTCTGGGAAGTTCGGGCTATTCAGGCGCGTAAGCTCCCGAGGAACAAGCGACCAATTTACGCGGAGAGAACGTACCCGAAAAGTGGGACGAGGTCGTAACGTATTGGCCATGCGACTCTACGCCCCACTGTCAGAGATGGCTACTTGTATGATGATGCGGGCCTACCTGCGAGCCAGGCGGAGGGCGATCTCGTACGGCATCCAAGTACCCTGAATCTTCAGATACCCACCTCGCACCCGTCGCAACCGCGTGGCGAGGTCGGGCTGGGAGTCAACAATCTTCACGATGTCCGCTGTAGAGAACAGATTGAGGACTGCGACGCGCAACAGCGGGTAATCAGTATTTACCCTTCGAGTTTCCGAGAGCTGTTGAAGGGTAAAGGCAGGTCAGCATCAACCTCGTCTACACTATAGTGTTGTGTAGTACCTTTCCATATCCCGGTCCACAGTACGTACCCGTCGTCCATGTCCAGCATGATCCACTGGCCATTGAGTGGGTACTCATACACGGGGCTGTGGCGCAGGGTGCCAGGGTTAGAACCAGCCTGCACGGCCTCACTCAAGGAGGTGAATGCTCACATGTACCCTCGCGGGTCGTTGCCGGTGATGTAGCGGGCCTTTGTGACATGATGGTCGGGGCTCGCGTAGGGGCGGAAGCGCGTCCCATTCGAGGTTGGCTCCGTATTCGGAGAAGGGAGAGGATCCTGCAGGATATATAATCCCGTGAGCAATGGCGACGACGCGCGACGGTGAGCCTACGCACGAGGAGAAGGCCGGAAGACATGCGTGCAGAGCGGCTTGCGCCCAGTGCCATGGGTTCTACGGGGAGCTATATGAGGCGCGCGTGCAGCCTAAGACGATTAAGAGGCGTCCAAGGGGGTTACAATTGTAGCGACGACTGCGTGGAGAGGCGTGCTCAGCTGACTATGCACCTGAAGTACGACGCGCTGCAAAGGCAAAGCTTACGGATAATCTGTAAGTCCGGCTTATTGGAACACGGCCTGAGGTTTCGATGAGGGATAGAGACGCTTGTTCAACGACAAAGTCGTCAAGGTAAAATGGGAGCAGGGGCGGGTTTTGCACGCTGACAGGTACTTGGGCACTGGTAGGACTGACGCGGGGAAAGGGCTTCCTCGAGTCCCGCGCCCGCGGCTCATATATCATATCATCTGCGCACGGAACCAGACGAGGCGGGTCGGTCGAGCGTGCAGACGTATTACGACATGCCCTGCCCTCGTTCGCCCGTCCGCAACAGAGCCCGATGATCTGTGCGCGCGCAACTCCTCCCAACGGTCGCCGAGTAATTTTTGGTTCCAGAAGCCGTCGCCTCTGAACCGTTGTGCCGGGCCCGGGGGGTGGACCGCCTCTACAAATGAGGCACCGAGCCTCGGCATTCGCGATTAGATATCGAAAGAGGGGTGGAATGATCACAGATGCACGTCGCAGATGCATCTTTCCCCAGACACAGAGCGTGTGCCTCCCCGCCCGGCTCTTCGCGGGACCCGCTTGCGCCCCCATCCACGCTCCCGGTCCCGCTTATCTAATATAAGGTCGTCAGTCTGCGGTCGCGCAGGCGGGCGCGTGTGCAGATGTCCGAGCCGTGGGTCATCGCGCTCCGGTTGCGGCGAAAGGCAAGACAAGTTTAAATTGCAGACGGTCAGATGGTGGGCGTTGTGCTGTCACGCCCGCGCCGTTCTTGTGCGTTCTCTCACCTGGCAATGAATGCGAATGAGGACTGGGAACGTGAAAAGGCTATTCCGCGGAGACGTTGCAGCCGGAGCCGGGGTCGGCCCTGCGGACTTGAGCGGTGCGGCCCGCGCTCAGCAGCCCGTAAGGGCCGCAGAGGCGGCAGAGGCCACCGGTCGCCACACTGAACACTTGCCCGACCACGAGGCCGCCATCCCGACGACTGCTGCGCGACGGACAGCCGAAATGACGGTGAGGCTTGACCCTGGAGTGGACAGCTCCGCCGCCCAACAAAGCGACGAACGAAAGAATGGAGGGAACGTGCAGCACTAGAAACTCAGACTGCTCCAGCCCTCGTAACCACGACGCCCACCGAGGCGAAGCGAGGCGGCCCACTGGCTGCCGACAGAGTCCGCCCACCGGCTAAGCCAACACACGATACGCATGCAATCGTGCTGCGCAGCAGCGGGCGAGCGGCGACATCTTTGCTCGACGCTCGGACGGCGGTGACCGAGGCTTGGTATCGGAGAGTGGCAGATGCCAGCGGCGAGCGGCAGCTCGAGGATGTTCGAGTCGGCATTCCACGATCACTCGGTGATCGGTCCAACGAGCGATCGCGACATCGGACCCCAGGCAGAGAACAGCATCATCATGCTGGCACGGCCCCGCCCGTTGTGTCCGGCGTTTGTTGAATGAATGTCACGGACAGACTGAAGCGTCACGGTCCGGCGACCAAGCACGATGAAGACGCCCTGTCAGGGCCATCGTTGCACGTCGACGGATGGATGTTGACCGTTCCCATTGTCGCGACGGCTGCGGAAGGCCCCTCTCGTGCGCGCGTCGGGCGAGCGGCAGAGGGAGCGGCAGACAGCAACGCTGGCATTGGCAGGAGCCGCAGACAGCAAGGTTGGCAATTGGCTAAGCTCCCTGGTCGCTCGGACGGCGACCAGTCTCCACCGTCAGCACGGCTTCGCAGCTTCTAGCGCACTTGTGTCGGAAATTCCGCGGCCCGACGCGCTCTCCTTTTGCAAGTCTCGTCCCAAGTGTCTCACTGTGCGTGACCGCCGCCCAGGGCTTTTGCCGCTCACTCCGGACTCCGCTGCTGTTTGTGGAAGGCTGAACGGCATGCGAGTGCGAGGTGCTCCATGGGCGTGAGTCGTGGCGAGCTTCGAAAGGGGCGATTCGGGCTCCCGATGTGGTGCGCGTTCTTGCCTATATCCATCCTTTCTTTCTCCCGGCCAAGTGATCATGCAATGACACAACGCAAACTTCGAGACTCGACGCCGCCAATGAGCATCATTGAGTGCCGCTTTCTCCTCGAATTCCTCGATCGCGCGCCGATCGCCCAGCACCAGTCCCAGGGCACCACTCCCGTCCCGAATGCCCAGCCCAAACTTTCTGTCGACCGTGGAGTCGTAGGGCGTGGCCCCTGGACCGTCAGCGGAAACGGGTACGGCAGGCCGGCGTGTCTCGCAGAGCGCCAGGATGGTGAGCCTCGAGTGCGTGGGAGGAGGGATACGTCACGAGGCGACCGACCGCTGAGCTTGGGAATGAAATTGGGGGAGGAGGAAAAGCATCATCACAGGCACGGGCGGGGAGGTTAGCCGGGGCTAGCGTCGACTGCGGGCTGGGAGGACGCTCACCAGGGTCAGGCCACTCCCGCGTTCTGATCGAACGCGCCCCCTTCCTCCGCCAGATCCCAGCCAGCGCCGTTTCCTGGGCTTAGCCAATGGCGATCCTGCGGCCGTCGTCCTCATGGTGCGTTCGGAGCCGAGAGCGTGCGAACGCGGCGCCCCGCCCTGGGCGGCCGTTCCTTCCGGGTTTTCCCCCACGGTCTCACCTGTAAGGCACGCAAACATAAATCCAGAAAGCCGCAAGACAGAATCCAGGACTTGAAACTGAGAGAACCGTCGAGATGGTCAGACTCTCGACACATGGTGGCACATACGTCAAGCTCAACCTTAACGTCCAGATAACGTTTGCAGCATTCAGGATTCAGACATTCAACCGAACGACCAAACGACAACCGCATGCGCCTTCCGTACTGTACAACAACCGTACGTTCAGCGTCCATAATCGAGCTTCCTTCTTGTCGTAATGATTCTACCGTGTCATCCATAGAGGAGGAAGCCCGCAACCGTCATGAGCACAATTCGACAAACGACAACCACCCCCTGTCGTCGAGCGGTCCACCCATCTTCTTCGTCTTCGTAGTTCATTGATCGTCTCCACCGCAGCCTGTGACCGACGTTCCTCCTTCGGAAGTGCAAGCCTTCAAGCAGGGCCGGCTCATCGTTCAACGCTCAAGGCTCGCCTTGGAACGCCCGCAGCGCCTCGCGCACCTCAGCCGCGCCCGCGCCCGCCCCGGTCGTGTAGACGACGCGGCTGACCTCGAACCCGTTGAACTGCGACGCGGCACACACCGTGTACGCGCCCATGTTCTCGAATCCGAGCCAGTCGCCGACCTGGAGCGTCGCGGGCAGCTGCGTCATCGGGCACACGCAGTCCATCGAGTCGCACGTCGGACCCCACACGCTGCTTGCGCGCAGCGGGACCGACGCCGGGACATGGAACGAGCCGTTCAGGGAGAGCACGTACGGCTGCGGCGACTGGTGGTCGAATAGGATGCAGTTGAATGCGCCGTACACGCCGTCATTGATGTAGTCTGTATATAATTCTCTAATTAACATCCTCTGCAGAGTATGATGGCGGACAGGGCTTACACATGACGCTCGGCTGCTCAGGATCAGCTTCCACCTCCTGCGGGGCGTTCTCAGCTGCAGGCGGCGCACGGCGGGCGATGATGTTCGTGGCGAGGCTGAACGCCTTGGAGACGTAGTACCGTCCCGGCTCAGCGATGATCCGGAGGTGTTCGCGCTCAGGGAAGTACCGGTTGATCGCCTCGGTAAGGACCGCAGCTGTCTTCTCGAACGTCGCATCTTCGAACCCACCGCCGACGTCGAGCAGGTTGAACTCGTACCCAGCCTCCTTGCCCATGTCGAACGCCGCCCGTGCGCGCATCACCGCGTCCGCGAAGGCGCTCGGGTCATAGCAGCCGCTCCCGACGTGGAAGCTGACGCCTACGACATCGAGACGGAGCTCGCGCGCCTTGGCGAGGAGCGCGGGTACGGTCACGAGCGGCGCGCCAAACTTGAGCCCGAGCCGGCACAAGCTCTTCGAGTCGTCGGTAAGGATGCGCACGACGAGCTTCGCGCCCGGGTGCGTCCGGGCGATCTTGTAGAGCTCGTCGGTGTTATCGAACGTCATCATATCCACACCCGCCTTGGCGGAGCTGCGGATGAACGACGTGGCCTTGCACGGGTTGGCGAAGATGATGCGCTCCGGGCTTACGCCCAGGTCGATGACCTGCTTGATCTCTCCATTCGACGCGCAATCGAAGCCCGTGCCGAGAGCAGCGAGCAGGCGCAGCACGTACGGATCCGGGTTGCATTTCACCGCTAATGAATGACCGGAGTCAGCCGAGAGTCGAAGATTGTACGTGCAAATATACCCACCGTAGAACGGCTCAATCTCGGGCAGGTGCTTCTTCCACCGCTCGTGTTGCTTATAGACGCTGCTGAGATCAGCGACAAAGAAGGCCTTCTCAGCGTCGGGCTCTCCGGCGGCGCTGAGATGGAGGGCATTCATGACGCCGTTTCGGAGATGAACGTCCGGGTGGCCGCGGTGCAGCGGGGGCAACCCGGGGATTGAGACCTCGTCGTCATAATGACGGTCGGAGTTCTTGAGAGGGTAAGAGTTGTCTTGAGAGTGAGATTGTACGATATGAGAGGGAGGGAAGAGTCCGTTTACGAAAGCATTGGCGAGGTACTTTTCTTTGTGGGAGCGTGGGAGAGAGGAGGAAAGAGTCGGAGAGCAGGATAC
Source organism: Pilatotrama ljubarskyi (assembly GCA_022385805.1). NCBI lineage: Eukaryota > Fungi > Basidiomycota > Agaricomycetes > Polyporales > Polyporaceae > Pilatotrama > Pilatotrama ljubarskyi. The sequence goes on from MU277780.1 coordinate 22,498, forward strand.
GTCGTAGTCAAAGTCTACGGGGCAGTGCGCCGCGAGGATCTCGAGTTGAGACATTCGATGAGCGTTGGCTTCCGGCGAAGCGTGAAGTTCTAGGTCAGGGTCTACGGGGGGTTGTCCGTTCAATGGGACCGTCGGGGAAGGATGAAAGCGGGAGGATTCCCGGGGGACGGGAAGAACAGTCGTTTTGGATATTCGCGTCGAAACCCGAATTACCGAGCCTACCGCCGCGGTCGCGAGAACGAGCCGGGCGGGATAGGGACGGTAACTAAGAGGTTTCCTTCAGTCGAAGTGGGATCCTCGCTCCCTGAAGCGAGGACGAGCTTGAAGGGGATAGGGGGAAGTAGGATGGAGGAAAGGAAGTGTGGAAAGAAACAGAGCTCTCGAAAGTGAGTCTGGCAAAGATCTAGTTGAGGGCACAGAACACGTTAGTCCTGTCAGGGGGGTTCTCCTGCACAGGTGAGGTCAGACGGTACAACATCGGCTTCTAGGAGCACAACATACCACGAACGGATGACCACCTAAAGGAAGGCATAAGTCAGTAACAGTTCCGCAGGACTAAGACATGTCGCAGATGTCAAGAGTTAGTTGATGACATCACGGGCAGCGGCGACAATCCAGGCAGACATAAGCTATATGCTGACACAGCAGCAAAGGCTCGCGGCAGAAACGCGATCTGCACAAGATCGCACATAGGTGTGACCAGGCTCATTTTGTGGACAGCGATGCCCAAATCCGCGGATGCCACTCAAGCATCCTGTCTACCGGGTGCGCTGATAACAAGGGCGACTGCGCCGCGCGTGCCCTTTGCACCTTACGGCACATTATCCCATGCCAAAGGCTGGACGAGTGCGCCGCGCGCCGCGCCCGCGATGGTGGACGATGACGCGATGATGAGGACGGAGACTCACTCGAGGGTCAACAGACGGAGGTCGTCGTTTCGCGCCTGGTCAAAAATGGTGGCTGGGCTGACGCTGCGTCGTAGCGCGAGGGGCAGTACGACAGCAGACGGGCGCAACGGCTAGGGGTCTCCCTTTCGCAGGGGTTGTCGCGGATGTCGCGGTCGACGTCGAGCGGCGCGGCGGTGGTGGGGGTGGTGGCAGCGAGCAGAGGGGGGAGGAGAGTGGGCAGCGTCCGTGCGTCTGTTGACTTTTTCTCCATCGATGACACTCGAACGCTCTGTCCTATCACGTTCCTCGGCACTCCCCGGGACCCCGGGCCACTCGTCACATCCACATATGGCAATCCCCCGCAACTTTGCACCGCCCGACGTTTCCCCGGACATCCTGAAGCTTTGATTCTCTCGCTGAAATGCGGCGCACAGACCTCACATGTGCTATCGATACATACTCGTACAAGCTCAGATCATACAGTGCGAGGCTACAGCGATGAGTCAGACTGGCTCATTCACTCTAACTTGGACCCGAGCTACGTGAAGCCGCCTCTTCCTTCTCACCGCCTTCGGTCGGTGCTTGACTCGCAGAAGGCGGAGGTGGTGGGGGAGCCATTGTACTCGGGACGACTCCCGGCCGCAATGCAGTGCTCGCGGTAGGACCCAGCGGTGCCCGTGCGGGCACAATCGGACCGCCCGGGCTCGCTCTCCGCCCCGTGCCATGAGGGCCTAATGACCGGTGCGCGTGAGGAAGGCCAGTCGTGTATGAGACCGGAGGCATCCGCATAGGCGACGAGAAGGTGGTAGCGGGCGGTGTAGAGCCACCATATTGCGCCGCGGAGGCCCACGGAGCAGCCGTTGCAGCCATAGGAGGGGCAGACATCGTTGCGAACGAAGCGGCCGTAGCCGCCGACTGGCGTTGCTCGACATCCCATTCGAGCAGACCACCCAGCGGTATATGCTGGACGACCACCCGCTTCGCCAATACCTCGGCCTACATGAGATGCAGGCGTCAAAACGGCCCGGAAGGGTTGCGAGGGATCACGGATCGTACCTCATACATTTTGAACAAGCCCGAATGGACCTTCGCCCAGTATTGCACTCCTGTCGCGATCGAGTACAGTTGAGACGAATGCTCGTGGAAGGGGCCCGACTTCACTTCATGTATCCGCATGATTGACATGAAGTACAGGTTTGTCGGTGGGAGCGGTGGATGCAACACTGCCGATGGCGCGATCTCCGTCTGATCTGTCCAGACAAATGGATCAATCTCAGTCCGCGAATGTCATAAGTGTGAAGTCTACCTCGCAGCTGCGCACTCCCGAAGACATAGCTCAGGAAAAAGTAATCATCGAGCCCCCACACCCCGTGGCTCCCTGCCGGCTCCAGCTTGTATACGTCTTGCAATCTCCAACACAAGCGTAGGTAGCGCACAAAGAGAATCAGGACGACCTGCCTCTCGACGCGGCGTTCGGCAGGAAGAAAGCGGAGGAGAGCAAGACACAGCAGGAACAGCGCAAAGGAGGTCTCGTGGCCCGTGCCGTAGTCCATGCGCGTGAAGGAACCGAAGGATGTGAGGAAGTAGGGCGAGATGAAGGGTATAGCTGGATGCAAAGCGGTAGGAAGAAGACTGTGGAGTAGGGTATCGCATTCCTGGAATGGGAACATGTAATGAGCATTGAGCTTAACGCTACTGTAGTCCAGACCTACCGTTTCGAGTCGCCTGCCCCACGTCCGAAACGCGAGATTCCCGAATCTCTGAGGTGTCGGAAGTGGTGGGATCTCGTCGATCCACGTATCCAGCTTGTCCAACATCTCGATGACGGCGGTGACCGCCTGTTGAATTCGCGATCAGTACGCTTCCCGTAAGAGCGATATAGACGACGCTTGGACCTTGTCTGGTTGAGGATCCTCATATGGCAGCTGGTAGCCGACCACGGACTCTGCCAGGCGGCGTAGGAAGAGTCCATAGTCTTGGTACCCACGGGTCCGCTTCCAGAGCTCGACGTCTTCATCAGTCTTGATGCGCAATACTGGTGTGTCCGCAGGATTAAGCGAGGAGACCGGTATCTCTCGTAGCTCGGGAAGGCTGTTGGCATTTCCACTGGAAGAGGCCATCGAGGTAATATCCACTGCTCCGGAAGGAGCGGGCTGTTGGCGAGTCTATGTCCCAGTGCAATACCGCGTGAACAGGGGTGCTTTTCATGCGGTTTCCTGTCCGATATACTGTAGATCGAGTCAGCTCCGAGGGCAGCAACATACTCGACATGAAGCACACTCAACAGTTCGAACCACTCAAGCTCGTAAGCAGCGATGAGTTTACCAAGTCCGCGATGACAGCCGGGAGCAAGTTCTCTGGACCTACTGCGCAAGCGCAAGAAGGCAAGTCCTTCTTTGGACACCTGCGAAGGACCGCGAAGCGGCGCCACAACCGTGCGTGTCGTATGCGTCACGTGGGAAGACGCGTCGCGCTCAGCCACATCCGCCGCTCTCGCCACCGTGACTCGCCGCGTCGCAGCATCCGCGTAACATCTTCGTTAGCTACCGCCATCTGCTCGCTCCTCCGAGTCTCTGCTGCATAAAGTTCGTCTCTGCTTGTGTGCTGTAGCAGGGTACCACGCATTCGTGCCCGCTAGCGCGCCACTGAACTCATTCGCCACCGAATTGCTGAGGTAGTATCGACAGACTAGGATGGCTCCATACGACGATTGGAATAAGGTAGAAGATGAGGAAGACGAGGAACTACAAGACTACTCCGTGCGCCCTGATGCTGTCTTTTCATGACTTACGCACCGACTCTCGAACAGCTCTACGAGGGCAAGCGCGACGTGATCCTCTTCTGCATCGACTGCTCGCCCTCCATGCTCGAAATGCGCGAGGATGAACGTTATGAGGATGTTCAGACGTGCAATCTTATGATTGCGCTTGAGGCAGCGATGCAGATTCAGAAGCGCAAAGTGCTTGTAGGACCTAATGATGCCGTCGGGATCATGCTTTTCAACACGGTGCGTGGCGCTCGTGACGTCTCTCTTGCGACACGCAGAAGGAGATGCTGACAGGTCGTGCGTACAGACGAAGAGGAATGAGAGCGGTCAAGCGGGTGCAGACATCAAGAAGGGCACATACGTCTACCAGCCTATTGCCACAATTGACGCGCCGAAGGTCATGGAGCTCATCCAACTCCTAGACGGTAGAGAATTTGCGCCTTGCAGATACGTTTGGTCTACTGACACGCACTTGCTATGCAGAGGCGCGAGAAAACCCTGACCTGCTGAAGGAGACTTTCCCCCCTATGACTGATAAACGAGTCCCTGTAGGCGATGTGTTCACCAGTTGCAACTGGGTCATGCGGGACGGGTGAGCGGACCGCAAGAGCGTACGGCAGTACAGAGGCTGAATTCACTGGTCTCAAGTGCACCAAAGACTGCCACTAAGCGCATATTCTTCATAACGGATGAGGATGATCCTCACCCAGGTCCAAGTGGCCATCGCCTGATGACCTCCGCGCGTACGACCCTCATTGTGAGTCGGACGCTATACGCATAGTCTGGCGGATGGCTAAAGTAGAGTCATCCAGGACCTGATGCAAGCGGGCGTGACCGTGGAGCCTTTTTTCATCAGCACCGACGAGAAACCCTTCGATCCAACCAAATTCTACTCAGTATGATATGCGATATTCTGTCACAGTCCGGCATCTCCTAACGCTATTTTCCGGCTAAACAGTCCGTTCTCCTGCCGACAAACATTACGGACCTGGACGAGATCAGCGACGAGGGTCCGGCACCGATGCTGCCGGAGTCCATTTCAATCACCCGTGTGGAGGAACTCCTGGCCCAAATACGCTTCCACGAAGTCCCAAAGAGGGCCCTATTCAGTGTCCCCTTTACCCTTGCCCCGGACTTCACAATCGGCGTGAAAGGGTGAATCTTCTTTGTCGACTTTCGTACGATTGTCGCGGGTGCGGAGTGACTGATCCGCCCTCCTCCAGGTATGGACTCATTACAGAACAGAAGAAGGGGTCATACAGGTACTTCGCAGACCTAGGCGACAGAATGGAGCCGGTGACCTCGCGCACCGCTTACGTGGATGAGGTTCGTCGTGCTAGAGTTCATCTGAGTGCATACGGGCCGCAGCTATGAATATCTGACATCCTGAACAGGATCGAGACGCGGAGGCCGACAAGGCTGAGATCCTATATGGGATGGATCTCGGTGCGCACTCCGCCGAGGCCGACGGTGAGGAGGCCCCAGATAACGCCGATTCGGGAGTCGGGGCAAGGGCAGTCCAGCTTGGCAGCAGGGTGTTTTACACCGCGGACGAAGTGCGGTCGTTCCGTACTCTTGGCCTGGAGCCAGGTGGGGCGCCATCCTCTTTCCCGGGCACAGATGGTCTCGCTCATACACTTACCCCGCATGCTCAGGCATCAAGCTGCTGGGATTCAAGGACCGCAGTGAACTAGCCTTCGAAGACAACATCAAGCACTCCGTCTTTATCTACCCGGACGAGATGGTGCGCCTGCCGTAACATCCGGGACCGCTCGGACGTGCCTGGATATACCGATATACTGATACTCCCCGGTTGACGGCAGGCATACTCCGGGAGCAAGCGCACATTCACTGCCCTCCTCAGGACGATGATCAAGAAGCGAAAGATCGCGATCGTCCTCGCCCTCACGCGGCGCAATGCTTCCCCCATATTCTGCGCGATGCTTCCCCAGGTGCGTGCCCGCCCGCCTTCTTAGTCCTGCAATATGCCCGAACTTGGCAGTCGGACTTATTGACGGCGCGTTCATGTGACGGAAGTGCTGACCTGCGATGTGCAGGCGGAGAAGGTGGACGAGAGCGGCTGGCGCGAGCCACCGGGCTTCCATCTAATTCCACTCCCGTTCGCAGACGACATTCGGGCCGCACCGCTCAGCAAGGGCTTCCGAGGTGAGTTACTCTGCTATTTTGCGTAGTCACGAGCTCGTCCTTTGGTTTCGCCACATTTTGTGGGGATCGGACCGTAGACCTGTTCACCTTCGAGACCTCGAACTCTGGATGAGAACTTACGAAACCACTCCCTCGTTAACAGCATCAGAAGAACTCGTCGAGTCCGCGCGCCGTTGGATAGAGAAGCTCAAAGTCAAGAACGGGTCATATCCGCCAGACTCGTACCCGAACCCTGGTGAGTTAAGATGGCTATCGGCCTCCCGGCCTTCAGCGCTGACGTGTACGGCGAAAAATTCTCACCTGCTCCGTCCCTTTGCAGCGCTTGCATATCACAATGCGCAACTCGAAGCGAGTGCGTTCCGCGAAGATTTCGACCCGGAGGCCTTCGAGGACCTCACGGTGCCGAAACACGACATGATCCACAAGGTCAGCATAGCACCCCGCTAACCCCCTGAGGAGTGGTCTCTCACGTCACAGGCACAACTGCTTTGCCGACGCTGTAATTGACGACGCTCGCCCAAATTGACGGAACCTATCCCGCATACGATGTGCGTATGCTGCGAGCAGCGCGCGGGCAAGCTGATGCAGGAGTGGAAGCAAGAGCTGCTGGAAGACGAAACTGCCAACATCGTCGCTGCCCCTCCGGCCGGTAGGAAGCGCAAGGCGGTGAGTAACCACGCTGCTCAGAAGTGAGGACGTGCCTGACGGATGGCGGGATGTGGCATGTCGCTGTAGGGCACGCAAGACGTGGCCGTCGACGAAGACGAGGTACGGAGGCTACATGACAAGGAACAGTTACATAAAGTAAGCTGCGTTCCAAAGCCGTTATCTCAGCATGTGCCCTCGCTACCGGCGAGGTTCTTGCATCCGTAAATGAATGCTGACGTGTTACGTCTCAGCTGCGGGTCGAGGACCTCAAGGTTCGTTCTAACCCCTATCCATGTGATGCACGCGGGTGGGATGTGGGTTTGCTTCACTCGTCGGCCATAGCGGGCGCGACAGCGCTGCCATTCTAGCTTTCCCGCTAGTGGAGGCCGTCGAAGCTCCCGAGAGCAGCTCGAGGCAGATAGCGACCCATTCATTCACTTCCGCTCGCTGCCGTCACGAACCTGAAACCGCAGCGGCTCATTAGGTTTCTCCAGAATTTCCTCAAGAGCAGGAGCGAGCCCATCTCAGGGAAGAAAGACGACCTCGTGCAGCGTGTCGGGGATTGGCTGGACGCGCACCCGCGGGTCTGAGCAGCGTGACCTTAATTGCACGGCGGGCGGCTTCTTCAGGCTGCGCCGTTCCCGCGACAATCGTGCACGACGGGGACGACTCGCGAGCTTGGCTTCGGCTTCCAGAACGCGGCGTTCTCGCGCTGCCACCGGCGTGCCTGGGTACCATGGCCACGCCGCACGGTACAGTATGTCCCGTTCCCTTATACCGGGCAGCGGGAAGCCTCTCGGTGCCGGGGGAACGATAATAATAATGCGTGTACTAGTGCAGAATCCGTTCTATCATATATTCTCACCTTCGAATTGTCTTCTTTGCCGGGTCGCACGCTGTGTGCGACATCTCTCGCACTCCGAGCGGTCACACGAACGCGCCTTTCGGACCCGCCAAGCTTCGTACCACATGGGCGTAGCAGGTTCGTTCTGTTTGGCTTCAGAAATATCCTAGGAACGGGACAGCGCTGGCTCGTCCAGTCTGTCCAAACACTCGGGTGAGCGTGACTTCCTCTCCTGCCGCTGAGCATTCATTCTCATGTATTTTGCAATCGCATAGAAACTCATTATTCACGCTCTGCTGAGAATATGACAATTCAGTAGTTATCGTCAACGCGTTGCCGAGACGCGGCTTCGTGCCATAAGTCTGAGGTTGGAGTGAAGCAGGAACTCGCAGGCTCTGACGTACTCTGGTCTCACATTCCTGCAGAGTCCCTGGGTTTACCCGCAATATATCCTGTCGCCTCTCTCCCGCTCCCATGCAATTCGCTGCCTGTTGCGCTGAGTCTGGGTACTGTTCGCATACCGGTGCCGCTTCGAGGTTGTCCGAGTCTGGCTCGTGGGTGTGGCAGAGGCATCCAAACTTATCTGATAAGATAATGTCTCCCACACCGATTGCGCCATATCTCGCCAGGCTTGCTTATCTGATAACTTGTTCCCGAGCTCCTTCAGTCATCGGTCTCCGTCCAAGCCTCAAATCCGTTCATCGCACTTCGTTTTCCGTCTGCTCCTTTGCTGCGGCCTGCTCGTCTGACAGTCAATACTCTCGCGTATCTTCTGTACCTTCAGAAAGTCCGAAAAAATGTCTGAGACACCAGCGAATTTCCACGAGGTCCAATCACCGGAGCACTTCCAAACCCTGCTTTCCGAAGACCTCAACCGCGTGTCCTTGATCAACTTCTGGGCACCATGGGCCGAGCCATGCAAGCAGATGAACGAGGTGGTCCTGGAATTGGCAAAGAAATATCCGCAAGTATTGGTGCTTCAGGTGCGTACATGTGTCGTATAGGTGTGGCGGGAGACTGATCGGTGGCCCTGACTCGCAGGTGGAAGCGGAGACGCAGTCAGACATCTCGGAGTCGTTCGAAGTTGAGGCCGTACCAACATTTGTGATCCTCCGAGTAAGCACCTGGCGGCAAACCGCGGTTGAACCAGTACTGATCATAGACTCTCTAGGGGCATACTCTCCTTGGGCGGATATCCGGTGCAGACGCACCCGCCCTTACGGAAGCGATCGCCACGCACGTACGCGGACCCTCAGCCATCAGCCCTCAATCGCACACAGATCGCACACCAGCCGCACCGCCTACCCAGCAGGAGAGTCCAGAGGAGCTCAACCAACGCCTCCACAAGCTCATGACTCAGGACAAGGTCGTGCTCTTCATGAAGGGCTCCCCGGAGCAGCCGCGGTGCGGATTCTCGCGGCGGATCGTGGACCTGCTTCGCACGCAGGGCGTCCAGTTCAGCAGTTTCGACATCCTGTCGGACGAGAGCGTGCGGCAGGGCCTCAAGGTGCTGAACAATTGGCCCACGTTCCCGCAGCTCATCATCAACGGCGAGTTTGTCGGTGGCCTGGACGTGGTCAAGGAGATGGCAGATAACGGGGAGCTGAAGGAGATGCTTGCTGCATGAGCAGGCACCAGCTGCATGGTAGTGTTGTATTTTCTTCTCCTAGCTGATTGTACGAGTCTCGGGTTAGAAGTCTTTTATTCATTGTAGCTTCGTCGACATGATATGTTGTCTGTCAGCACTGCACGCGCATTCCGTCGAGCAAGTTCCAGCGTCCCACCGGAGGCATGGTCTCCGCTTCTTACCCGGGGTCCGTTCGTTGGTGGCATTGCAGAGTATAACCTCGCAAGAAACCGGACATTAGAGGTGCAAGATTGTCATCTACCTACACGTCCCCTGTACGACGCTAACTCTCCCGCCACAGTTCAGATTTGGTGAACGCCTGTTACGCGAGCAGCTCCTCGCATCAGCGTCAGGCTCGTGCCATCCTGGATTGCGGCTCTGGCTCGATCGGACCCAACCCACCAAGGCCGCAACTGTGCTCCGGGGGTGCATTCACCGGAGATCAAGTCACCATCCGTACACGCAGGCGTTAGGAGTACACGCAAGCCTTGGCCCTTGTATGTGCTGTCCGTTTGTGCACGCCTAGTGGTCAGGAGCTCGTGCATTCTATGACAGATGATAGTCCCTCTCCCACTCTGTCACCCTGTACCGCGATTGGATGCACTAGAGCCAGGTCTTGCCCAGAACCTCGCACCGAACGGATCTCCGGACGCGCGCGCAGCATGGGCGCACGTCTCCGTGCCACAATACCCTCCTGCCTACACATCTGCCCAAGCGCTTCGCTCATCCGCTCTACGATGGGAGTATCCTCGCAAGGCTCCCTCGATTGTAGTGCTGCATGCGCGCGACGCTGGCTGGGCCTGGCGCACCGCCCTAGGTGGTAACCCTGCTGGCTACTACGATGATTGCGGACCCTGTGACCTAGCAGTATGTGCGCCGCCCATACACACAGCACATCGCCGAACCAGAAGCTTTCCTCCGGCACGAAGAACAGATCGCAGAGCTGTATCGAGGTTAGTACATACGCAACTGCCCATCGGTACCATGCCCTCCTCCAGGCCGGCGCTGTCAGGGTCTACAGATGGTATAAAGGCCTCTCCGTGCCCTCCAGGATCTCTACCTCACTGCCACTTACCGCGCTATAGCTCGTTAGCATTCAACGAAGCTGTACCACTGAAGTCACCATAACATGGACAGCCCCACGATTCCGACCACCATGCGTGCCGCGGTCTACCGCCCGGGCAACCAGAACCTAGTCCTCGACGGCGCATATCCCGTCCCGCAGCCCAAGACGAACCAAGTGCTGCTGAGAGTGGCCGCGTGCGGAGCGTGCCACTCCGACACGTTCCTGCTGTCGAACGCGTTCATCGACGACCGCTCCTATGTCTTCGGGCACGAGACCGTCGGGTACGCCGTCCAGTGCGTACCCTTCCCTTCTTTCGCAAGGTCGCTACAGCGTGCTCAACGGTGTTCTTGGAATCCTCAACAGGTGCGGCGAGGACGTGAAGGACATCGAGGAAGGCCGGCTCTACGCCGTGTACGCCATACGGCCTTGCGCCGCTCGGACGGGCACGTTCCCGCCCATTGAGGACAGCACGGGCATCGGTCAGGATGGCGGCTTCGCCGAGTACGTCCTCGTCGACGAGCGCCAGCTCGTACCCGTAGTGCGTGGCGTACATCTTCTGTCTCTTTCACGCTAGCGTACTGAGCCAGAAGTAATACGTCCTTGCAGCCTCCCGGCTTGAAGCCCGAGATCGCGGCGGTTGCGAGCGACTCCCTCATCACCGCGTACAACGCCGTATATAACGTCGCCGGAGTAAGCGTGCTTACCCCTCCTATCCTCCCACCTTTCCGTAGCTTGCTCACCCAACAACACCCTCCGACAGCTCCGCCCTTGGACGAAGAAACGCGTGCTCATCTACGGCGTGGGCGGCGTCGGACACCAAGCGCTCCAGCTCGCGAAGCACTACGGCGCGACGGTCTTTGCGGTCGACTTCAAGCCCGCCGCGCGCGAGCTCGCGCTGAAGGTGGGCGCCGAGCGCGCGCTGACGCTCTCGGAGCTCAGTAGGGAGGCCGAGGCCGGGCAGTTCACCGTCGACGTCGTCAATAGACTGCGTGGCCAACAACGAATGTGCGTCTTCGCCGTCGGGATTCGAACTCGGCAGTCTGGTGGGTGCTGATAAGGGCATTCTGCTAAGCGTTCTCGCTGGCGATGGCCGCGACGAAGAACAACGCGTTCGAATTTACGAAGCCACCGAGCAAGATCGTCCTCGTCGGCGTCAGCGCTGAGCTGCTGCCCTTGATTTCCGCGGACGTCATCGAGTATAACATACAAGGTGCTTGACCAGCCTGAGTGCCACGGCCTGTGCCGTTTTCCTACTGTCAACCTCACCGGCGCGTTGGTTTTGGACGGTCCTGCCGGTGCTCTACGGGTCCCTCAACGACCTCAAGGAATCCCTGGGTCTGCTCGCGGCGGTCAGTCTTTGCGAGCGTCTTTTGAAGGTCTCCCCTCGCTGACTGAGATGTTGTCCGAGTCCCGGGAGTGGTGAAGCCCCTCATAGAACGTGCACCGCTCGAGGACGTCGATCAGGCTCTGAACGATCTTCGGGCAAGCGCGGTCCTTGGGCGCAGAATCATACTTCCCACTTTACATCGAGCTTGAGCGGCAAGCCCATTCATGCAACGCAATATTGGCTCCGCATGTGGATATATGCGATGAAAGCTGTACAGTACACTCACCAAGTAGTAGGAAAGGGGAACGCAGCGAGTTATCGACCACACCTTGATCGACTGCAAATATCGCCATGGCGTCACGGCGATCTCCAGTATCGTACCAACTCTTCGATCCTTGATCACTCCTTTCGCACCATGTCGGGCGAGCTCACCTCTCTCTGAAGTTTTCGCGACGGCGCGCGACCTCTTCAGCATATCCAGCACCTGGTCGGGCAAAGGCCATCTGAGTGGTCCCTCTGTTTCGACCTGTGGGCCTCAGCTGATGGAGGCCGCTGCTTGGCCAGCCTCGAGATGCGTCTCTTCGTTGTGCGATTTTCGCTCGCGCTCCTTGCATGCCGTCAACGCAAGTAGCTGCATTCGTGACACCCCAAGCAGGACTGGCCGTGCTCGCTATACTGAACAAGTACGTCGTCCATACTGACGAGACCTGCAAGAATGTACCTCGTGCAACTCACCGGCCCCGAACGTTCATACACCTCTTGCAGAATATGGCGTATCCATGACGGAGACGCGGGCGCATATATTGCGACGAAGGACGACAACTTGAAGCATCATGACGATCCTGAGGCTTTTGAACGAAGTCTGAGTCGCAGAGCTGGACGCGTTCAGCAAGTCCGCTAGCAGTACTCAGGACGCATGGGTGTACGCCGTCTCAGCCAGCGCATACCATCGGCGTGCACACATAGCCTCAAGTTTTCTCAAGAATCCAGGAAAGGTGAATATATAGTAATGGGTGTCACGATACTGTGCTGGGAACCCGTCGAACCCGTCGACCTCCCATCGCCTGGGCCGCAGCTAACCTCCCAACCTCCTTTCCACAACTCCAAGGTCACAAACAGACGAAACAGCCAATCAACACCGGGTCCATCCTGACGAGCGGGTACGTGGGCGTGTGCGGCACCGGGACCCTCCGCAGCTCCTGTGTGGATGACACCCTGCGAGCCGCACTCGGGGGCGGGAGCGCGGGTGTAGGGGCTGGCAAGGCGTCGCTCGGGCTCTCCTTCGACTTCTCCCCGGAGCGGCTCGTCCAGCTACTGAAGGCACGGCTGACTTTGCGCCGGAGCGTCTGCTGGGGCCTCTGCGGCGGCGCCGGCTGGGGCCCCTGCTCGCGCGGAATGTCCGCCTTCTCGATCTGAGCGTATAATGATTTATCCATCGTGTCTGGCAACAGCGTCAGTCAGATAAGTCAATGCGAATATACGTTCATAGGCACCCCCTGGGACTCAGCGAGGGCAGGAAGGAGCGACTTGGGTGGGTGCGGGGGTGGAAGAGGCGAGCGGGGTTGAAGTCAAATTCGCGTCGCCTGCGCTATGTATATGTGGGCGGGAGGCTCCTGTTCGGTGTTCAAACGTCCACATGAAACGCCCCTGAGCATAGAGAACGCTTCTCGGGCGGGTTCGTAGCTGATGGGCATCGAACTCAATCCACCGAAGCTGAGACCCTTTCTGCTTTCGGACGGTTCTGCGGCGTTCGCGATGGCTCGCTTGCGACATCTCTGACGCATGCACTCATATCTCGGGGGGAGCTGCGGTAGGATTCTCTCAAGAGGTCAGTTGAGGCGAACGAAGGGAGCTATCGCCGCCCGCCTGCGATTGCACTGCGCAGCCGGAAAGGAGGTTACTGCACATAGAGCGGGCGCTTCCCCTCGTCGCGAAACGCCACAACGCCGCCCGATCTGGTAATGTACCGCACTTCAGCGTTCTTCACGGCCGGTGCGGGTTTCCAAGCCGGTCTCCAGCATCCGCCAGCGTGCGCAGAGTCCGTCTTCCGCTGCCATGATGAACTTCTTCAGCTCAAAGAAAGTCGAGCTGCCCAAGCACAACCCCGTCCTGCCTCATGCGCTCAAGATCCCCGCGCTGGAAAAGCTCGTCGGGAAACGCGTCATCTTGGCGTCTAACAGCCCGCGCAGGCGCGAGATCCTCCAGACTTTCGTGGGCAGCCGTTTCGAACAGTCACGCCCCATACGAGAGCTCATATAGGATCTTCTAGGGGCTCGCTCCCGAGATCATCCCCTCCACATTCGAGGAAACGCTGCCGTTCGGTGGCTTCCAAGACCCACATGAGTATCCCGTCGCAACAGCCACACACAAGGCTGTCGAAGTGTACGAACGTCTCGTCGTACGTTCGCCTACCCACCACCACCACCGCAGCTGAGCACAGACCTGACGCTGACTTCACTCCTCAGAACGAGAATCCCGACGATGCCCCAGACCTCGTCATAGCGGGTGCGCGCCCGCACTCCGACGCCTCCTCCTCTAGTACATACTGAGGAATCATATATACAACAGCCGACACTGTTGTCCTCACGCACCCGCCGCCGGGCCTGTCGAGCACGCCGCGCTTCGTCGACGAGATGCCGCCGCCGCAGGACATCCTCGAGAAGCCGATGAACAAGGAGGACAACATGCGCATGCTACTCGACCTCAACGGGGGTGTGTGCGAGGTCGTCACTGGCGTCAGCGTCGGTTTGTACCCATTGGTAATGTGGTCGTATGCTACCTGGTTGACTATCATTGGCGTAGTATTCCCCGTGCTCGAGGCTCCTGGGTACAAGATCAAGTAAGGACCGTCCTATGGGCGTGAGACACGCAGACTAACGCCCGTTCCTTCACAATCAGGTCAATAGAAGAGCGCACCCTCGTGCACTTTGCGCAGAACGAGAACGCGCTGCTCGAAGCGTACGTCGAGAGCGGCGAAGGCATCGATCGCGCCGGCGGCTTCGCCATCCAGGTACGCCCTCTCCTCTACCACATTTCGCCCTCGCCTCCCTATGATGCTCACACGAAGGATGTTCGATCGCAGGGCCTCGGTGGGATGCTGGTGAGCAAGATCGAGGGCGACTACCAGAACGTCGTCGGCTTCCCCGCCGCGTCCTTCTTCAAGTTCCTGGACGTGCTCATCGAGGAGGAGGTCGACTTTCTCTCGGACTGATCTGTGCCGGGACTTCCCCGCTCTGTCGCCATGTACACTACTTACCAGTAGAGACGGACATTGAGTACTGATGTCTGAGGATGCGTTCGGAACTTATCACTGTTTTCCGTGGTAGGAAACAGATAGCGGATGTAATGCCTGGCGCTGGCGTTGAGGGAGGAGAACATCGACCTCGCGATGTCTGCGGGGTTCTCGACACGAACTTCAATGATCGAGAACGATGATGTATCTCGGACGGAGGGATATCACTCTTCGCCGCAGCGGGAAGCAGATCGCGCATGCAATGTCCGGCACCGGCACCGGGTAAAGACTAGACAAGAAAACATCTCGGACCAGCGAACACAGAAGACACTCCAGCCTACCGCACGGGGACCATCTTGGGCCTCTTCCCCTGCTCGACCTGGGCGATCAAGAACGGCTTCCAGTCCTCCTGCACGCGCTCCCTCAACTCCCGCATCGACCCAAACGGCACCGTTTGCACCGCCAGTGGCGGGCACTCCACCATCGCCGCCGCGACTCCTCCCCGCCCCATCCGCTCGCTCTCGTCCTGCATCGCCCGCAGCTGCGCCAGACTCTCCGGCCACGGCGCGTCCCGCCTCTCCGCCTCGTCCCACTCGACGACCTCCGCGTCGAGCACGCGGAAGAACTTCGCAGGGGCGCCCTGGTGCTCGGCGTGCCCGCGCGGGGCGAGGCGGACGTAGAGGAGGTGCGTGCGCGAGCGCGAGACGGAGAGGGGGAGGCGGAGCGCGTGCACGGTCGCGGCCATGAGCGTGGGGCTGTGGAAGCGGACCCACTTCTCAAGGCGCTGGTCGAGCTCGTGCATAGAGACGCCGTCGACGAGGAAGAGCCGGTCGAGCAGGCCCTGCGGCGTGCTTTCGTGCTCGCGCAGGCGCGACTCGAGGAGGCCGTTGTTCTGGCATGCGCCTTTGTGGTTCTGCGGGAGGCTCGTTAGTTGGGCTCAAGTGGATGCGATCGGTCGTATGATGTACTACGGCATACCTTCCAGTCGGCCTTCTGGCACTCTCTAGAGCAGTAGGTCATCGCCTTTGGGGACGTATCACGTCAACCGGTCTGCTGTATCAACGCGAGATTCCAACCGCCGATACCTACCTTGCATCGTGAGCAGCTGAAGAGCTTCTTCTCGTCCCCGGTCACAAAGCAATGGTTGCACTATGCACACCGTCAAGTTCAGCCTAGCCTCGTCGATGCCGTCACGCTAGGTCGAGCAACAGCACAATACCTTGCGAGTGATATGCTTCTTTTTCCCGGCCGTTGACATGCTGTGCAGAACGAGGTATACTCGTCACAGTTTCGCAGGCTGTGTATGTACGAGAAAACCCGGGCGATTCGAGGCGATGGCGGTCAGATCGATAGCGAGTTTCTGACTCGGGTCGCGAGGCGAGCAGAAGCTTTTAGTCTGGCACGAGTCGAAGCCCGAACGCTGTCGTCTTCTGAGCGTGGTTCGTGGCCGGTTCCGTTCCTGGCAGTGGCATATCGCCGCCAGATCGGATCGGGCACCGATCTCGCGCGGAGGAGGCTCCCCCATAATCCGGGAAAGTCGGAGTCTGGGGTTTTACTTCTTCCTCCTC
Source organism: Pilatotrama ljubarskyi (assembly GCA_022385805.1). Classification (NCBI taxonomy): domain Eukaryota; kingdom Fungi; phylum Basidiomycota; class Agaricomycetes; order Polyporales; family Polyporaceae; genus Pilatotrama; species Pilatotrama ljubarskyi. The sequence continues at coordinate 38,630 of MU277780.1, forward strand.
GTTCGACCTCGACGTCTCACCGCAAGCCAGCGGTGCGTAGTACATAGCAAGGCTTTGCGCAACCTCTATCTTACTCCTGCAGCCGTCTTTCCGCAGGGAAGACGCGTAGCAGTGTACCGGCACAGCTACTATACCTCTCGAGGCGGTAGAGCGGAGGAACACACCTCTACTGAACATCCGGTCGCCATCTACTCGCCCCGTCGACCTCGAGCCATGACCCTCGCCGACAAGCTCTCCGCCGCGCTCGCCTCGCGCGAAAAGCGGCTCATCCGCCGCCGACTCTACGACCCCTCCGCCGACGCGCACCTCGTCGACTTCTCCTCCAACGACTACCTCTCGCTCGCACTCTCGCCCGCCCTCCGCGCGCGCTTCCTCGCCAAGCTGCATGCCGCCCCGCACGTCCTCGGCTCCGGCGGCTCGCGCCTCCTCGTCAACGGCCACGCGCACGCGGCGCTCGAGGCGCGCCTCGCCGCGTTCTTCCGCGCGCCCGCGGCACTGCTCTTCAACTCCGGGTTCGACGCGAACGTGGGCTTGTTCGCGAGCGTGCCCCAGCCGGGGGACGTGATCGTGTACGACGAGCACATACACGCGTCGGTGCACGATGGGATGCGCGCGTCGCGGGCGGACGCGAGGGTGCGCTTTGCGCACAACTCGGTCAAGGCGCTCAGGGGGACACTCGAGCGGCTGTTGGAGGAGCGGCCGGGGCTGGCGAGTGGGGAGAACAGCGTGTTCATTGCTGTGGAGACGCTGTACAGCATGGACGGCACGCTCGCACCGCTCGTGCAGATCGTTGAAACGGTCGAAGAGCTGTTCCCGCAGGGGAACGGGTACGTGATCGTGGACGAGGCCCACTCGACGGGCGTGTACGGCCCCCAGGGTAGAGGCCTCGTCTCGGCGCTCGGTGTGGAGGACAGGGTCTTTGCACGTCTGCATACCTTTGGCAAGGCTCTCGCGGCCACTGGAGGTGAGCCCTACATTTCGACTGAGTCCGTGGAGGCATGTCTCATCCTGCATTCCACAGCGGTGCTGCTGGTCACTCCGCTCGTGCGCGACTACCTCCTCAACTACGCGCGCTCGCTCATCTACACGACCTCCCTGAGCAACGCGAACATCATCGCTGCCGAATGTTCGTTTGACATGCTCGAGAGCGGCGAAGCCGAGCAGGTAAGCTCTCATCTCCTTGCCGACTCCCCCAGTAGCGCGCTAACGTCCTACCAGCTCTCCGCCAAGCTCCTCAGCCTCAGTGCCCACCTCACCTCCTCCCTCCGGCAAGAGCTCGCCTCTCGACGCATCCCCCCATCTCTCCTCTCCCTCCCCACGCACCTCTCCGCCACGTACCCGGGCAACGACCCAACCCGTCTCCCGACGCCGATCATCCCCGTCCTAACCCCGCACCCCCGCCCGCTCTCCGCACATCTGCGCGTGCGCGGCCTCAACGCGCGCCCGATCACGTGGCCGACCGTGCCGAAGGGCGCGGACAGGGTGCGGGTCTGCTTGCACGCGCTGAACGAAAGGGAGGAGGTGGACCGGCTCGTGGGCGCGATGGTGGAGTGGGCGGAGAGCTGGCAGGCGGCGCAGAAGGCGGTCGAGAGGGAGGGTAAGCGGACAGGCGGTGTGGTGACTGTGCAGGCGAAGCTGTGAATGCATGGTAAGAACTAGAGTACAGAGCATGTAAGCTCTTGAGCAGTCAAAATCAACCGGGGCAAAGACGAACCTGTGATCGCTAGTCTTGCAGTGCTTCGATCTCCTGCGCGCTCGTCTGCAAGTACTCTTCATAGGAGTCTTGGTACCCCGCTGATGATAGATGTTTCATAAGCCCTGTCGTGCTTTGGCAGGACGGTGAGAGGCGCACCTGGGAGCTTTGCGCGTGCCCGGTAGCGAGCGACGATCTCGCGGTTGTGACGGATCGCAGCGAGCTGCGCCTGCTTGATCGTCCCTGGTGCAAGTCAACCAGCGCATTGGTCAGATTAACCAGTCTACAACAGTTGAGCGAGAAAGACACGCACCAGAGACGTGGACGACGTGCGGGATGTATCTCCGCCCGTCAATTGCGGTCATGAGGGCGACGCTCGCCCATGCGATCTTGTGCGGGTCCCTCGCCACACGTATGATGCACAGATTCGTCCGCGGTGAGAAGTACTTGACTGCCGTGCGTGTGTGTGTGCGCGCGCGCGTTCCGTTCCGTTCGTCCAGTCAGTCCAGGGGCGATGCGAACGTGCAGAGGAAGGACGCACTCGTCAAGGACGACCCGACCGCGCCCCAGCCCGTGTCCCCAAAATGCGCGATCACGCTCTGCTTGAGCGCGCTCCATATCTGCTTGCTCGTGATCTCCTCCTGCGTGCCCGGAGTGGGGCGGCCGGGGGTGGGTGCGGGCACGGGGAGGAACTCGACGAGGAGCCAGCGGTTCTGCGAGGGTGACCGCAGCGCGCAGGTGGTGAGAGGGGACGAGGAAGGTATCGGAGAGAAGAAGAAGGAAGACGTACTTTGAATCTGACCATGGGAGCTGGGTGTTTGCGTAGCGGGTTCGGGTGGTTGTGATGTGGTGGTGTCCTTCGTGGGGCGAACCTTAGCGGAATAAGTCTAGTTTGAACTTTGTGTTGAGCACGAGCTTGACAATCAAGGACAGCCGCTGATTTCGGACCACTTCGCGCGCAGGACGAACATACAAACACTGGACGGACGGTTGAAGAGAACGCGAAAGTAAGGATGCTGCAAAGGTACAGAGGGTTGCAAGAAGCGCCCAGGCGTGGTATGTACCGCATTGTCAGATCTGGATCTCGATTCGTTCACGACACTTTATTACTTCCAATGTGGTCAGTCGCCTTTCCGTGCGCAAGGTATCAAGGTGTCGTATGTAGTATGATGCGTCTGGTGCTGAAGGTTCAGGAATTCATATAGGTGGATATAGTGTGCCATTGTCATGAGAACTGTAATTCTCTATATACAGTACTCCGAGTCGAGGCCAGTACTCGTCCGTTCGACAGCCCACTGCGGATAGATAGTAGGAAGCCTAGTGTACAGAACGGATCGCATGATACCACATACAGTATGTCCGAGAGCAGCGTCATTCCCATAAACCATGGAAGATAGACAGATCCACCAACACGGCCAAAGTCTCATTCCAGACCAAGGCTCCCTAGCAGCTCAAAAAGTTCGCAGGGCCGTCATGTCCTTCTCCCACCGGTGTCGGCGGATAGTGTGGATCGTCGACCTCGCCATCTTCGTGCTGCAGATAGCGATCGACGACCTCGCGCCAGTCAGACTGTCCGCCGTCGTCCCAGTACTCGTGCGGCGAGTCTTCGACGAGCATCGGCGTCTGCAGCGGCTCCAGTCCGCCGCTGTGGATCCATCGGTCGACCTTGTCCCCATTGCCGTATTCCCGTATGACGACGTTCGGGCTGACTGGGCTGAGGAGTGTCGGGCTGGGGAGTGGAATGCTGAGGGGAGCCGGACGATGAATCTGCCGTACTTGGAACGTCGTGACGGCGTAGGACGGGCTCTGTACTGGGGATGCGGTGAAAGAAAAGAACGACTCCAGGATGCCCTCGTCCTCAGATGATGATGGATCCATGTCGATGATCTTCAGACGGAAGCATTTCGGCGCATGCGAAATGACCTGGTCGCATGCAATGTTGAATAATGGGTCCGCCTCGGCGTCGGCGTCACTAAGAACGAGACGCATGGTCAAAAACGACAAAACATGCGAATGCCCCGCAGGGAATGGAGGAGACGCACTCAGGTAACGACGTCCGAGGTGGCGATGTCCGCGTCGTGGACGGGCCAGCTTTGGATCTCCACATGTCGACGACTGGCGTCCTGTTCTTCCCGCGCGCGGGAGTGATAGGCGGAGAAACGGCGGATCGAGGGCCATAGGGGCGGCGTTGCGGCCTGTCGGGGGACTGGAAACTGGTATTGATCTTGGAGAGCATCGCGCGGGAGTTCGAGGGCGAGGTAGGGGAAGGATGATAGCTCGAGGCTCTCCTGTGAGCTTTTAGAGGCGGGCTTCTCGAGGAGGGCGCCTCGCACAGGGCAGTGACCGATATCGGCGACGACGGAAGCGTGATCATGGACGTCCTTCTGCCAGTGCGGCTGGCGTTTGACGTGATGGTCAGAAGTCCCAAGGAATGGACGTAAGACTGGCTCATGTTCGTCGACGTGGACGTGGGCATCGAGGTCGATGTCGATGTCGGTGTTGGCGGCGTGGCTGAATTAGACATACTGGTCTCGGCGGGTCCGACGTGGACGGTGCACCTTATATGCCGTCAAATTGGGAGTAGGCATCGCTGAAGGACTGGAGAAACCTGTGCTTGTGGGAGCTTGATCTAAGAAGTCAGATCCGGAGGATGGGTCACGAAACGTTTGCAAAGGCCAATGGGCGCGGGCCCGGGGCCAAACTCTATCACATCAGGCGGTGCGCGATTATGGTGACCGAGAGTACCGTAAGATGTCTACTACGCCCTGCCAGCAATCTGTCAATGACCCATACCTCAGTGAACTGCACCCATCGGGCATGGTGGTGGCCTCTGAGGGTGAGAAGGCATCAATTTCGCCAGTCAAGTGTCATGATGAGTCTGATGGAGGTGAGATTTCTTTGTCTTCTTTGAACGCGAGCCGGGAGCTGACTCTATGTTCACATGCTGCTATAGCACTAGGAGCGAGTATTTCATCCTAGCGGCCATTGCAGCACATCATAGCTAAGAGCTAGATGGGAGGTTTGCGAGCCCTCTTGATGATGCAGGCGTCAGGGACCACGGAAGCAGTATCTGGACTACGGTGGTTGAGGCTGTCCACGGGAAAAAGTGGAGGCGCTACGGAGGGGATGTTATGCAGGGGATGTGCACGTCACGACGAGACCGATACTGTAACGACCTTGAAAGCAGAAGGAATTCACGGTTGCAGGAAACCGAAGCGACGAGCGCCCTCCTGTACAGTGGTGTAACGCCGCCCCCTTCATGTCGTGCGCCAGAGTGGACCAGACACGTTCTAGCCGTCAAGCAGGGATGACCGAAATGCGGCGTGACGCAGTTGAGATGTTGCCTAGGAATATGTGGCGTTTACCGAATTTGACGGGTGATCTCGTTCACCGCTCACGCGGGTCGTCTAAATCCATGAGATTCTATCACAACAGCTTCGCTGATGCTGTGAATACAATCAGCCTGCGGCGGCAAAGGAGGACAACTCACTGAGTACTTGAGTGGTGGGTAGTGGTCGGGCCACTGACAGATGGTAACAGGAGGTACGGTAGGAGGTCCGGAGGGACCGGCACTGCCATCAAACAGTTGTGGGTCGGTGTAGAGTGTCATGTAGGAAAGCTCGGTTTCTGTCCAGTCCGGACAGCTCATCTACTCCGTGCCGATTCAGCTTGTGTCCTGGCTTGTGTCAGAACGCCTTGCTGTTGCTCTGCGAGCACACGCCGCTTGTTGAAGTAGTCGATCTGCGAGTATTTCGGACGCCTTATCAGTACTCCCTACAGCAGATGTGACAACAACGTACCCAGCTCTTCGCACAATTCGCGTCATACTTCTTCTTGGTGTCCGCGCATGCGGTTCCCTCGTCCCCAGGCTTCACGACGTTGGCGGCGTCAAGACACGCGAAGTATGCATCTCGGCTATCCCAGCAACGTTGACGATCCTTTCTCGATGTCGGATCCGGCGTCTCTGTGGGTGTGTTGCCAGAGAACCAGCCCATGACAAGATACTGGAGATTCAGGCAGTGGTAGACTGTCGATGATGACGGTGGACGAGGGCAAGCCTGGTGAATACGGTACGGAGCCCATTTCCGCGCACAACTGGCCCGGTATGCCCGAATATGGACATACATGTTTTCTCACAATTTCCGGTTCTGGCGCTCCTGTGCCCCGCGACGATCCTCGACTGCCGACATCTGCACCACCACCGCCTGTTTCGAAGACAACGACTACGACCTGAGCTCTTCGCCGACGGCGACGCCCAGCGATACCCTGCCAGCGCCGACATGGCCTCCACCTCAACACAGTCGACGCCTGCACATTCTCACCCGCTCTCCCAGGAGGAGGTGCCGTCGCGAGGTCGTCGGTCGCGTGGTAAGGCAACCGAGGAGAGTCCGCGACCCTCGCCGGACTACTTCTCACTCAAGGCGAAGCTGGACAGTGCCGCGAAAGAGCAGACGAGGCATACGAGCGCGAACTGGGACGGCAGCGTCCGTGGGTATGGCAAGAGCAGCCGTAGGTGAGTAAGCTCATGTGTGCCGAGCTTGTGGCTGAGCGGATCGGGTCAAGGTCGGTGAAGCCTCCCCCAATGATAGTGGTCGAATCCTCGAGCGACGATGTCGCTGCCAATGCCACGATCACCTACGACTTACTGGACGATTCGCTGCCGGACAAAGCGAGCGGACCGTTCCCGCCTTCTACCGCATCCAGGATTCTTGCTGCATCATGGCACGAGTATTCCGACGACGCCATTCGAAATGCGGTGTCCAAGTATACTGCCGAAGCTCCTTCAGACCACCCATGTTACGCGATCATGCGCGTCCTCTCCGCTGCAGTGCATAACTTGACGCGCGTGAGGCAGGAACTGGAGGAGAACCGACGCGCTCTGTTGGAGAAAGAGGCGGCGCGTAGAGAACGCGTGAATCAGCTCTTGCGCGAATTGCAGCCCTCGGAGAAGGACATTGCGAACCGCGTCCTGCAGTCGCTCTTTCCGAACGATGACGAGAGCACACACCAGGTTCGCCGTATCCAGAGACAGCAGAGCTCACTGGTACGTTCTCTCTCTATCCGCTGCAGACACACAAAGGCTTACATGTCCCTAGTCTCTGGCGGAATCCCTCACGGAAGCAATCGAGGACGAGGTGCCTATATCACGCAGCGTTCCGAAGGACGACGCCACGCCCATAGCATCCACGCTGCTCGTACCTGCTCAGCCTCAGCTGTCCACTACCGTTGTGACAGCGCACACCCTTCCTACGTCGCCAGTCCTCGAGACACGTACCCTTGAGAGTCCGAAAGAGGAGACTCCGAACGATGCTCTTCCAGCCAGTGATACCTTGAAGGCGGACAGGCCATCCTTCGGGGAGTGGATGGGAACCTGGTGGGTCAAAGGAAAGGCGAAAGCTCCTCGAATACCATTCTCCTCAGACGGCGACGGCTCTGAGTCTGTCAAGGAAAGCCCTTCGCTGACGCCGCAGCGTTCTGTGGAGGACGTCTCGCCCGCGCCTTCCGTCCCTCAGACGCCGAACCGACAGTCGAAACGCAAGCCCACTACGAGCGTGTTCGGCACCCTCGGGTTTTCCATTCTGAACCCTGGCTCCTCTACCACAACGGTGAAGAAGCGGCGGAACATGTCGGTGACAGATGTGTCCGGCGTCGAACCTCCTCCAGAGCTCCCAGAGACTATGTCTGCCAAGTCGGCGCATGTGTCTCCTGTCGCTAGTCCTCTCCTTTCACCGACCACCATTCCTTCCGATTTGCCAACGACTGGGTCGCCCTGCAATTTCTTGTCTCCATCTCAGAGCGTAAGCTTGCCGGACGAGAAGCCACCACAAGGTTCCTCTCTTCGCGCCATAGTGCAGGCGACTCGAGTCATGACCACGGATCCCAGCAGCATCCTCGCGGACCAGGGCCGGGAAACGAGCCCCGTTATCGCTCAGATGGCGTTCGAACTTGTCCGTAACGCTCGGGAGGAGAGACTAGACTTCCGGGAGCGGCCAAAGGAGAAAAAGGAGCGGAAACCGACGGGGTCAGAGAAATTCGATCCGCGAACTTCTCCCGTGATCGACAATGATGCAACTCCTCTGGCAATCCGCACTTTGAGTGCCGCGCAGGTGGGACGTCGTGCGCCCAAGAGTCGTAAGCCCAGCGTCAACCTGCCTTCCTTCGCTTCTCCTCTCTTCGGCTCCTTCGTTGCACAGCAGCAGAAGAAACCCGTTAACGTAGCAGACGGACCACAGGCAGGCACCTCGGGTGAAGCAGCTCAGGCCGCCAACTCTGGTGTACCGCCGACGATGACGCCGGCGAATAAACCGGGTTCAGTACCCCTGGAGTCGATAATCCCTGGCCACGCGAAGCCGCCGACGCAGTACCTCTCGCGGCACTACACACCTCTCACCGCCCGCGATTTCCGCTTCTCCATCACTCTTCCGGACAATGCCTCCTCGCTCTCGGCGTATGCGGATGACCGTAACCATGAAGGCATGACAGACCGCTTCGGCTTCATCTACGACGTGTCGCGGTACGATGTCCTGCTTCTGTTACGTGCTAGGGAGTGCAAAAACGCTGCGCCGGCATGTCTAACGGGGATCAAGGTGGCGGATCGGAAAGAAGACAATACCTGGCCTGAGGAGGACGAGGATGTTTCGGCCGAGTCTCTCGAGATCGTCAAGGAGCCCTGTGACTGCGATGGAGATGACGGCGCGGATACCCTGAGCATCAACTCAGCTAGCACCCGTCCAACAATGCGCAGCATGCCTACCGGTGACAGCACGCCAGCGACATCGCAGCAATCGCGCGGCGCGTCTCCAGCGTCGTCGAGGGCAAGGAAACGCACATCCACCATTTTGAGTGGCAGCACGACCATAATCAGATCCACCTCCTCTGTGCTGTCGGTCGACTCGGATACGCCTCGCCACGTCTGCGCGAACACCATCCGACGGTTGCTCCTACAACTGACGGATATCCACGACCAGCGACAGGCGGCGCAGCGCAAGGAGTGGGACCAGTTCTTGAAGAATCGGAGCAAGGCCGCCGCCGCGAGCAAGTCAACGTCCCAAGGCAACCGTAACGTTGCCTCGGGTGGCGGTGCCGCACAGCTCTTGGGCCTTGGGACAACTGACGAAGCTGAGGAGCTCGAACACAGCGAGGGCTTGATCGGCTTCGCCCAGTTCGGCATCTCGTCTCGCAAGGACGAGAAGAGGGAGTTTGACCGTCTGGTACGCAACGGCATCCCGCTGGCGTATCGGGCGAAGGCGTGGCTGGAGTGTAGTGGGGCGCTCGACATGCGCGAACCAGGCGTGTTCGCTGACCTGCTCGCGGAATGCGATACGTCGAGCAGTGTTGTCCGGGAGATCGAGAAGGATGTGTGCAGGACGATGCCACTGAACATATTCTTCGGTCGGACTGGTGCTGGTGTAGAGAAGCTACGCCGGGTTCTCATCGCGTACAGCAGGTCAGTTTCGGAGCTCTGTCCATGGCAGTGATCGCTGAGCTTTCTCCAGGCGTAATCCAGCCGTCGGGTATTGCCAGGGCATGAATCTCATCACGTCGACATTACTCCTCGTACACGCTGACGAGGAAGAGGCATTCTGGGTTCTGGCTGCTATCATCGAGCGCATTCTTCCTGAGGACTTCTTCTCCCCGTCTCTGCTGAGCTCTCGAGCCTGTCCCCTGGTGCTCCTCGACTATGTCCAAGATTTGATGCCGAAGCTATCCGGCCATCTCACAGACCTGGGCATCGATCTTGGTGCTATTTGCTTCTCCTGGTTCCTCTCGCTCTTCACCGACTGTCTTCCAGTGGAGGTACGTGGATTACACGCGCTGGTAAGCGCGACGCTGACGTGCTACTTAGACTCTGTTCCGTGTATGGGATGTCTTCATGGTTGACGGCGTTGATGTCCTCTTCCGCATCGCATTCGCTATCCTTCGTACCAACGAGCAGGAACTGATGCGCTGCTCATCTATCCCGGCTGTATACGTCGCCTTGGAAAGCCTGCCAAACCGCATGTGGGAAGCGGATAGACTCCTCCAGGTACGTGTTCCCTCGCATGTCGTCGCGATATGTATTCATGTTTCTCGCAGGCAGAGGCGGACCTTCGAAGCACGATCGTGCATGCCGATATAGTGAAGCGACGCGACGCGCACATTGCACGCCTGCGCGAATGCATGACCTAGACTTACACTACTAGATACTAATTCAAACTGTGCATATGTACGTGTCACAAGGGGACATTTGACTGATGTTGAGGATTTCGCAGCACGGAGGATGTACTGTATAGCGCAAGCCCTCAAAATCTAGCAACTTTAATCTGTATAGGCGTCGGGCAACAGTTCGCATAGTCCCTTGAAGTCCTGAGGTTCGGGTCAACATTCGGACGAGTATACTGCTAACAGGCTCTGCTGTCCTCTGATATGCCTCTGAGTTTACTAACTACAGACGCCTCCGAGTCAGTCCCTCTTGGATGCCCTGCTCGTGCCGATGATAATCTGCACCAAGTGCTCTAGACGCCATGGATACCCACTGACTTGGCGATGCGGCGATGTTCTGGTTGCCGCGTGACGGACGTATCGCGGATGTGGGCACTGGCCTGCGATGTCGTATCCTCTTCAGCTTCGCGCAGCGATGTCGAGCTCAATCGCTGATTCATCTTTGAGCGTCATTGGTAAGTGCAAGGTACTCCGCATCAAGTGTCCGAGTCTGTCGTTGATTCTCCTTCTGCCATGGACAGACTGTCTAATCACTTGTGTGCTGGATTCTGCAGGCCATTGAATGGCCTGTTAATGCCGGCATCCCGGCACGGAAGTGAAGAGTCGTTCTCTCCATCAGTTCGCGTTGACCAACCATCTATGATACAACCACCCGTCTGTTCGTAGCTTCGATTTCCTTCTTCCACATCAATTTGCGAGACATTCAGCTTCCACATATACGTCTTAGGCTGGGTGTACCATGCGGTCGCCCACCTTCATCTGCATCGCAAACTCACCTCCACACATGGCCATGGAAGTTCCAGCAGCCCCTCCCCTACCCAAACTCGATGACACGTTTGGTGCTTTCCTCATCGGAACCCTTGTGGCAGTAATGTACGCGATTGTGTACCATCCCGGCGAGTTGTGATAACCTGACTTCCAGGCTGTATGGAGTGACGGTCCACCAAACGTATCAGTACGTTCGAACCTACCCAGAGGATCCCCGCGCAAATAGGCTCTTGGTACGCCTCCATCTACCCGTATGAAGCACTAAATGCATATTTTGCGTCATACAGGTTACTGCCTTGTTGTAGGTATCGCCTCTTGGCTGCGAAAGACAGAGCGCTCATGCTGCGCGCGACCTAGCGTCTTGGAGACCTTCCATATTATGCTATGCTCTCATGTTTGGTAAGAGACCAGCGTGAGTGCCTCTGTCCCATAACCGACGTGATTTCCTGCTGGGACAGTTACTTCTATCTCGTGAGCAACTACAACAATCCGAGAGCCCTATTGAGAGGCACCTGGTCAGTAGATCCCAAGCCTCTGTGCGTGTACGAGATGTGATTGGTACTCCGATGATTACAGGTCGATCGATGTGAGTGCACCGACTGTGTCTCAAGGGTTTGAGCGAAGAGCTCAACACAACGCGAGTAGCTTCTGACGCTTATATCTGTGAGACGTTGCTCTCCCGTGGCATGAGTACCTAGTTGATCATATTGACGCACCATTTGCCAGGGTGTGATCATCATTCTGAGCCAAAGGTCAGAGCGAGCGGAAGTATGTATGATTCCCTCTGGACTCTACCTCACATCCGGTTTGTTTCTACAGTTACTTCGCACGTCGTGTATACCTGAGTACGTCCAACGCTCGATTTTATTGTGCTTGCTCTCACCATGCTCGCAATTAGTCGGCGGAGGTGTCTTCCGGTTGTTAGTGCTGCTCGCAGTACGTAAACCGCTGATCGCTGTGGTGCTGCTGCAAACAGTTCCTAATACTACACTCAGTCCCTCCTGCTGATAGGAGAGCTGGGTATGCATTCTCTTCATAGGTTTTGGCTTGATCTCTGATGACGGCACCTGGAAATCTCCAGGATTCTTTACTGGTGAGTCTATGCTGTCCCTGCACTGACCGAGGTGTTCTAATGTGACCGCCAGCTGCAACCATACAAGCGTAGAGATTATCCCTCCTTTGTCGCTGAGAGAAAGCTCACCGTCTTCATCAGCTTCGCGTTCCCTGTTTTTACTCACTTCCAAAAGTCTACGGTGCGCTTTGCAAGGTCCTCTCTCGCTTAGGCCCATGCTGATGGTCCCGTAGTGGCTCATCTCTGCGGGAGCGGCTATGGCTGCGGCTGCAGACACCCTCCTAGCTAGCGTACTCGTTGTGGTGCTGCAACGTAACGCAACGGGAATGAAGCGGTATGTGCCTCAGATCTCTGTCATGAGCCTTACCAGACCGTCCTACCTCTCCGTCAGCCTGGGCACGGTCGTCGAAATCTTGATTCTTTATGCTATTAGCACTGGTACGTAGCCGCACCGATGATTTTGCCAACCCGCCAGTAACATTTGCACCAGGGTTGTTAACGAGGTACTCCTACGACTGTGTCGTATCGGGGTACTATCTTACCGTGACCGATACACAGCTTGGTCAACCTGCTATTCTTGATCTTCGTAAGCCCTCCTGCCTGTCACCTCCACTACAGTCAGGGCTCACATCGTGCTGTACGGCAGTCTCTTTTGTACTGTAGCAATCTCATCTACACGGCGTTCGGAATCGTCTGTACCAAACGTAAGCCATTCCAATCCAAAACCGAACTTAAACTGATTTCTTGACGCTTACTCTCAGTGTACGCCAACTCGCTCCTCGCCGCGTGAGTGCTGACGTCACCTTGCCGTGCATGCGGTATATTCTGACAATCTTGCAGTCTGAATGCTCGAAAATACCTCGCGGAACGGGCGATAGGTCCAATGCCCTGCAACACATCGATAGATTTGCGCGCCTCAACTCGAGTGCTTGCAATCTCGATGGTTCAACCGAGTCCAACCTTTACGCTTCAAGAGCGACTACAATATCGCGAGGTAAGTCAATCACCGCATGGGACCGCGGTTCGTACTCAGACACTTATATCTCCATACCAGGCGCCTCTAGCATCTCCTCTGTCTCCAACACCCATCCGGACGAGCAGCGCGCATCCTAGCCAGGCGCCAGAGGTTTGACATATGTGCTCTCGTACTGCTACAGCTCCCGCAGGTCCGCGGAGCCACGGACTTGATGATCTATCGTGTACCCAAATTGCATCAAACATTGACTCGAGACATGGCCTGATATCTGTGCTGTTTATCCGGAGATGAACAGCGAGGAATGCTAGTAGATTCCAAAGACGGGGCTACTTAGTCCTCAGTAATTAGTACGCGGCATCAACGCGATTGGTGTATACAGGCTCGTCTCCCTGCTGTCGGCACCTCATGATCATGCTCGAGCTCCTTCCGGGATATATACAGAATCCCGTAGACGGACGGACGGAGGTGTGGGAGCAAGCAGTGCTTCAAGTTGCTTGTTGTCTCGATTAGGCAGCTGTAGTATTCGAGAGAGCGTCGTATCCAGCCCCATCTCTCTCGCACGCGCGTTACACCCTAACTCGGAGCCTGGATGATGGTGAGACTGTCGAAGGCTGACCTGGCCATCGATACTAGGCAGAAGCTTGCTTGTGCGTCCCGCTTCAAGTTGAGCGAGGATGTGTTCAAGCGCCCGGGGACTCGGATTCGATCCAGAACTTGAAGTGGGAGCTCGTAAAAACTGGATATCAGCTAAGTATCTCCGAAAAACAGCTCGTGCACCATACGGATCACGTATTAGTCCGTCAATTTTTAAGAGAATTGGTGCACACCTAATATCAGGCAGCGGAGCACAGGTCTCCTTCGGACCGGTCACCGGAGCGCCGGCGGCAAGGCCTTCGCGATTTATATAACGCCAGCGCCTGCTCCTCAGCGCGACCATCCACGGTCGCATAAATTAGACCGTCCGTGCTGCAGAAAGACCGTAAGAACTTGAAGCGACTCGGTATAATAACTGAAATATTGTGGCTAACACTCAGGAATGAGCAGGAGCGACACACGGCGAATCACGGCGATTTCCCCACTACATCTGGCTCTATACTAGAATCGCTTTTGTTCGAGTTGGCCTAGCGGATATTAGCCTGCGCCAGCTTGGCTTTGACCGTCATCCACCGCCCTGCCTGTTGAGCCGCGACAGCCATACGTGCTACGTCAGCCCACAATCCTGACAGTGACTCCGGACTCCGGCTCTATTGATCACTCGATCCGTCCAATTGACAGCGACCAAGCGGCGGTCTAGCATACACCCATATCGGTGAGTGCGAGCTCGGAAAACATATTGTGCGACACTAGTGACTCACGGAAAATCCCGTTGGCTTCATGCCGAACTTGGTGACCTGCTTGGCCCCCGGCGCTTGCACGCACATTTCCTTTGTTCATCTTAGCCACCACCACCACCACCAGACCAACCTCCTCCTGCGTCCAGAGCAAAGCGCAACAATATAAGATGTCGAACTCAATACGCTCGTACTGCGGCTCGATCTATTACTCGAGCGACTCAGGTATGCCGATCCCAGCTAGTCCTCGTAGGAACAAGGGCGTATGCCCTCCGGCTAATACCCGCGACGAAGTCAGAGGCGAAAGCAAGGCCGTGAAGGATGGCTGGGAGAGCGAAGTCGAGGGCCGCATCTTGCAGTACCCAGATACTACCGACGAATTCATCGAGGATCTCCTCCCCACTTCCACGCCTTTCACCCCTACCGACAACGTACACGATGCGTTCAATACCTACGACCCTCAGAAAGGGAAGGAGGTCGAAGGCTACAAGGGCCTGGTGCGTTGACTAGGCTCTCAGGACGTGCCGCGCGACACTGACCCTCCCGAAGTTGTGCGGCCTACGCACGCTTGTCAAGGGCTTCGAGAAAGACAAGAAGCTCTCATTCGTCGACACTCACGCGATCCGCATGCACTTCCCCTTCGACTCATTCAAGGACCAACACCACTACACTTACCCCGACATCTCCGTATCGTTTCCGGGGCAACCACTTTCGCCGACGACCTGGCACGGGATCTCGATGGTCATCGAGGTCAAGAGCGACGCATCGGACGACCCATTCCCGAGGAGCGGTTTGAAAAACACGTCGACTGTCGTGCAACTCGCCAAGAACGCTAGGAGCCTGCTGCTGGCTCATGGCTTCCTCTCCGCCTTCACTATCGGCGTCTACGGCAACATCGTCCGTCTCTCCCGCTTCGATCGCTCGTGCGCGATTGTCTCGCCACCCATAGACCTCAAGGACGCCGACGGGCCGCGACTGCTGCAAAAGTTCCTTTGGCACTTCTCTCATCCCGTCGTCGGCGAAACCGTCGTCGGCTGCGATCCGACAGTGGCTAAGCTCGATGTGGCCGACCAAGAGTGGGTCAGGGCACAACTCGAACAGGGGAACGCGAAAGACTGGGAGAAGCACGTGCGCGAGCTCGACAAGGCACGCCGAGTGGAGGTTTACGACCAGAAGACGGGGAAGTCTGTGCCCT
Organism: Pilatotrama ljubarskyi; assembly: GCA_022385805.1. Taxonomy (NCBI): domain Eukaryota; kingdom Fungi; phylum Basidiomycota; class Agaricomycetes; order Polyporales; family Polyporaceae; genus Pilatotrama; species Pilatotrama ljubarskyi. The sequence goes on from MU277780.1 coordinate 53,867, forward strand.
ACATCCTGTACCACCTCGTCGACGTCAACGGACGTCTCTTCTCTCGGGCGACGACGGTGTGGCGCGCACTGAAGGATACGCGTATCTCGGCGAACGGGCAACTAGTCGACGATCCTACGTGCACGAGGCCGGCGAAACCCCAGATCGTCAAGGAAGCGTGGCGTCAACTGGCTCGTCGGAGCGAAGCTGAGATCCACGAGCGCATAGAAGAGAAGATCCCTCGGGAGGAGCGGTTCGGGCTTCCGACGATGGTGTGCGGGGGAGACGTGGGCTCCCGAGAGCTCTGCTGGTGGGAAGAGACCCGGCGGCGGCGGACGACTGATACAGACGACCCCCGCTCCCAGTCCAAATCGGACACCGCTCTGCCGTCGTCATCCTCGTCGTCTGGCGACCCTCCGGAGTCGAGCATGCTCGGCATTCCATCGGAGGACTTCCCTCTTCCTTATCCGCAACAGCAGACGTACTCTTGGAGGCTGCTTTATAGTGATGACTATGCTTATCTGGAGCGGAGTCATATGCGGATCGTCGTCGATGATGTCGGCCGACCATTAACGCAGTTTCACTGTGCCCGAGAACTGGTGCAAGCGATACGCGATGCCATTGTCGGTGTGTATTCAACGTTGTTCACTTCTGGGGCACAACTCACCACCAAGGTCGGCTTGTAGGACATCGACAGGCACGGGAGAAGGCCCAAGTTCTGCATCGGGATGTCAGCATTGGCAATATACTCATAGTCGACGAGGTGAATGAGAAGGGCTTCTGCGGCTTCTTACACGACTACGACTACAGTTCGATTGAATCCGACGAGGACGAGGGTTATGCAAGCAGTTCTTCGGCGTCTCCCCTACAGACCGCGGAAAATGCAAACTCGAGTCACAAGGAGCGTACGGTAAGCGGCGTCTTTATCCTGATCTCTCCATATCCGCTGATAGTAAACTGCAATGGTTTGTGCCAGGGAACGTACTACTTTATGGCGTTCGAAATACTCCGCGGAGTCACGTCCGGTCCTACAGTGCATCATATCCACCACGATCTCGAGTCCTTCTACTGGGTCCTCCTTTGGGTCGTTCTCCGACACACGAAACATGACCATCCCAAGGGTCAACATGCCTGCACACAGGTCTTCAAGTTCGGCGACGACAGCGAGAGCTCAGCGATGAAGCGGGACTGGATCGTCGATCAAGCTCGTGCTCCGCTTGGGATAGCGGACAACGAACCCCTCTCGACGTTGCTAGCAGACCTCTCGGACATCGTTGGCGATAACTTCCCACAGTGGAAGCGTGAGCCCCTATACCTCACTTACGACCGCATGCTCGAGAAGTTTGATACCGCTCTCGCGAAGGAGAGCTGGCCTGAGAACGACTTCGTCCGCTGCGAGCTCCTCGATCCCCGGACCGTGTCGCAAGTTGGGAGGCAGCCAACTGGGAGTACCTGTCTTTCCGGAGCTCGCCCCGAGTCGAGCGGGAGCCGAGCTCTCGCTATCGCTGGTCCTTCGATTCATTCGTCTGGCGGATTCCGCTCAGCACCCGGTGGCCTTGTGCGGGAAACATCAACCGCACGAGCATCCGCCATTCCGGCCGAGGCCCGTGCTTTGACCTCCACTGGCTCCGGCAGGTCGTCCTCCAAGCGCCCCCGGCTCCCAGACTTTGTCCGCCTTCCGAATACAGGCTCAGGCTCAACCAAGCGCTTCAAGTCGAGCGGCGACATGGGTCCTCCTGCACTGCCCGCCATTCGATCGCGTCCAGGAAGAGCCCGGAGCAGCGGGCAGGTGTTTGCTTCTCGGCCGAGTCGAGAGCGTGAACTGGTCCTACCTACCAGGTCGAGCGAGAGGATCCGGGCGGCGGCCGAGAAGAGAGCGACCTCTCGAAGTGGTTAGATTTGGATACTCTACAACATGCACGTTCTACACGCGATACCTCCTCCCCTCTTCCATCCCTTCCTCATCCACCTCTCCGCGGACTACATATGATACGCTGTTTCATAGTAACTTATACCTGCTGTGCTTCGCTACGTTCTTGTATTTGTTCTCTGCTTTGTCTCACTTGCTTTCCACCCGATGGGTTTCTATCCTCCCCGCCGGCCGCGTCGACTGCACCGCACATCGCCGTCCGCAACCCCTCGAGACCCAAAATACGTAGAGTCAGTTTCCCTTGGTTCATCTACTCAGCAGTCTGTGTGCATCAACGCTATGAGACTAGTATTTGCCCGTGCCTTCGCCCCGGGCGAGGTCTGATGGTTGCCTGCGGGTTCGAGTCGAAAGAGATATTATACTTTGACGCGCAGACACTACATTCAGTGGTGGTAGCAAGTCTACAAGCCGGCGTCACTGGCCATGATCTTGATGTCTACTAGCGACTGGCGTTGCGGAGCTCATTGGCGAAAACGGGGCAGTCAAGAAATGCGATAGAAGGCTCCCGCCGTATGTGCCCCGCATATGTACAAGGAGCCATCCGCTGGTGATGGTAATCCGTAGAGACACATGCACTGTACCCCTGGCATGTGTGTTCTCACAATTCGAGATCATGATGTAGGCTTCGAAACGCATATATCATGTTGGCTGATGAACTCTAACTATGAGAGCGGGCGGTTGGAGCTCAGGCTTGATTCAAACAGAGTAATCTATTGCAGAGGGAAGTCCTGGTGGCATACCTATAGCGGATGGACAGATTAAGGCCCATGCTTCTCGACTTCTGGGCCCGTTGAGAGCCGACCGGCACCAGACCTGCTCACAGGATGTGTACGGGCAACGCAGAACAACATCACAATCAACAGCGCCAGCGAGACGCTACCATGACTAGGGTTCGCGTTCGCTGTCCAGGTCTTGCTCGTGGTGCCTCCGTGCTTGACTTCTATCTGCCCAAAGCCAGTCTACATCTATCACTGTGGACCTCGTCACTGTGTGAGTTACTACGATCCCGGAATTGGTCCTCCCGTTCCAGTGCTTTGGACTAGAGATCCTACTATATAGTCCGCTTCCCGGGCCATTGAAGTCGCTGAAGGCTGCGAAATCTTGCCTCGCTCATCTTGTTCCAGTAATGGATTTTACTGCAGCAAGAGGAGGGCGCCCTTCCCTCGGTAGTACTACTCGTAGTACGTTGCACCTGTCGGAACTCTCGGAGGTGATGTAATGGGACTGCCAAAGGCTTTCTATCCTGGTGAGTACTGCATACCCAAGGCCGTCCCCTCACTCCCCTGGCGAGTGGCCGTGCATAGTGAGCGAGTATCAAGGCGGCAGTCCAGGGCCAGGGATAACAGGCGCTACGCAAGAGGTGTCGATTCAGTGTCGATTCAATTTCGTGTCGATCATCGGGAAACCCCTCGATTAGGCAAGTATAGTATTCGAGGAGCGCCAGCGAGCCCCGCCGGCGGTGAGGTCTCCTTGTTCTCACTGCTGAATACGCCGCGAGACTGTCAAAACGGAGCATATTTCCTTCCTAAATTGTGCTGAAGTGTGAGCCTAGCGTCCCCTGAGGCTGGGAGTACAGTATATTGAATTTCGAAGTCAGAAAAGTGCCGGTGGGGTGGCAGTTACATGCCAGTGCTCGGCGCACAAGTGTCTACAGGCTATTATATAGGGCAATGTGTCTACTCATTCAGTATATCGGTGCACTATCTACGTCAGGATGCGGCAACTTGGAGCATTGCAGGCATTGGCAAAAGCGCTTATTGCGCCCAAGGGTTTCCAGCGCTTACATGTCCGGTCCTGATTTGGAAGCACTACCAAACTCTTGCAAGGGGCGCGACAGCACAGAATCGTTTGCGTGCAGCTACAAAGCAACGATGTCTACATGAGAATTGCGAGTGCTTGGAACCATGTACAATGCACGATGGTCGCGGCGGGGCGAGCGCGCGGTTTGGTCGAATGCCAACCGAGCGGCGAGCCAGGCTGCCGTCGACATCCAGTAAGTAGACATTGATTCTACTTCAGTACAAAATCACGGTGGAGCAAACCCATAATATAGATCTTCAACGTCGTCTCTTACGCTTCGAGGGCCCTCTCCATCCCCAATAGACCGAGCCATGCCACGCGTCGGCGGTATCACGATCTTGAGGGTCGCTCCATCAGGAAAAAGCATTTCCTACGGAGAGTTTGCAGGTGGCTATGCAGCCTCTGTAGTCCGCGTAGCCAATACAGCAGATATGTGGTACCCTGTAGCCCCCGTAAATCCTGCAAAGTTTTCAGAGCACAGATCTACCCCATTTTTGTATAAGTGGGATCTCTACATGCAGTACAACAACACATACAGTCTGAGAGAGTGTATGAAACACCTGCAAAAGGACGAGCCAATTTAGACGCCCGCATGGGCCATCGGAATGGTGAGGAAGGCCTTATCGGAAGGCATCGGGAACGAGCACCTGGAAGGGTTGAGATCGCCACGTCAACGTCTCCTCCCTCTCTCACTTTTGCAATTGACATCTCTCTTGGGGTCGCCACTTCACCTCGACGCCCTCGGCTATGGCTCCCGCTGAACATGTGCGTGTTCCTGCTCTCCTTGCCCTTGCCGTTCTCTCCTGTGTGCCCCTCTCAGTTGCCCTCTCCGATTCTCACTTGTGCACCAAGTCATCACACCTTCGCCCTCGCCCTCGCCCTCACTAACGCCTTCGCTCTCGCTCTTGCCCTCGTTGCTCCTGCTGTCGTCACCCAGCTCTCGCTCTCGCTCTCGTCGCCCGTCGCTCTCGCTCTCGATGCTTGTCACTCTCGCTCTCATCGCCCGTCGCTCTCGCTCTCGTCGCCCGTCGCTCTCGCTCTCGTCATCCGTCGCTCTCACTCTCGTCATCCGTCGCTCCCGCTCTCGTCGCCCGTTGCTCCCGCTCTCGTCGCCCGTTGCTCCCGCTCTCGTCGCCCGTTGCTCCCGCTCTCGTCGCCCGTTGCTCCCGCTCTCGTCGCCTGTTGCTCCCGCTCTCGTCGCCCGTTGCTCCCGCTCTCGTCGCCCGTTGCTCCCGCTCTCGTCGCCCGTTGCTCCCGCTCTCGAGGCTCGCCGCTCTCGCCCTCGCTTTCGTCGTCCTCGCCCTCGCTTTCGTCGCCCGTCGCCCTCGCTTTCGTCGCCCCTCGTCCTCCTCGCTCTCGCCCTTGTCCTCTTTTCTCTCGCACTCACGCTCATCGCCTTCACTCTCGTCGCCCGTCGCCCTTGTTGCCCATCACCCTTATCCTCTTCGCCCTCGCTCTCGTCGCCCGTCGCCCTCGCTCTCGTCGCCCGTCGCCCTCGCTCTCGTTGCCCATCGCCCTTGTCCTCTCCACCCTCGCTCTCGTCGCCTATCACTCTCGCCCTCATCCTTGTCACCCCCATCCTCGCTTCCGTCCTTGTCGTCCTCGTTCTTGCACTCGCCCTTGCTCTTGCTCTTGTTGCCCTTACCCTTGCACTGGTGCTTGCCACTCTTAGTTGTCACTGCTCAGCTCATGTTTGACTTGTATCTGTTACATGTAGTAGTAGCTAGTCTGAACTGGCCAATATATCTCTTTGCTTGATCAATGTGAGTGAGAATGGTGTATCACCATGGCATTATGAGTGCTACAGCAGTGCTACACAGTCGCTACAGAGAGTTACGTAGCTGGGGCTGAGGGCTACCGTAGGCACGGTAAAGGGGGGGTTGACTACAGCACTACAGCTCCTACATAGTCTACATCACTCAACATAGCCATTCGCTTTTTTCCTGATGTCGGCCAGCTGGTTCATCCTCGCTGGGCTGCTCTGACCCGGAGTCGGAGCTCGAGTCAGAATCGGAGGGTGCATAGCCGAAGTCGGCTGCTTCTTCCTCCACGTCCCGTTCAACCACGTCGGCGCCTTCTTCGTCCGAGCTGGAGCCCATTCCGTCAGGACCGTCCGGCTCATGGTACTCCATGTCTTGGTCAGCATCTTCTTCGCGAGCCGCTGAAGCGAGGGTGTCGCCTTCGAGTTCCTCCTCTCCATCGTCATAGGTGTTCTGATGCGCCGTGGGTGTGCTTGAATATACCTTTTGATGTCCTATACCGCCGCTGAGGAAGCGCATGAAGATATCACGGTCAGAGAAGCTGAGTATAAGCATAGCTTGAGCATCATAAGACTGGGTCAAACAGAGATCCTCGGGAACTTACATCCCCACATAGTAAAAGTTCCAGTCCTCGTCCTCTTCGTCATCTGAGCGCGCAAGAGTATACCCAGGTAGCGCGACGTCCGAGCGGCCGTGGGCGAAGGCGGGGATGAGATGGATTGAGCGAAGGACCTGGTCTGGCGATATGAAGCCGAATGGATCATCATAGAGCGGTGCGAACTCGAGACGAGGGAGCGCGCACGCGTCCAATCCCCACGGCGCACTTTCATCGAGATTAAACCAGCGAACCCACAGAACTTGTAGAAGGGTAGGCTCTTCGGTGCCGTGGCCTGCTAGGTACACGTTCACGTGGAAGATGCCGAGTACGCGAGCGTACAGATGAGGATGTGAGCTGCCGGCGGGTGCGAGAAGCATGATGTCGTTATGCGAGCTCGGGTTAATCGAGTCCTGCTGCCGGCGCATGTCGTAAGAGGTGTAGTTGACGAGCATCCGTTTGTGAATGTACATCCGGTTGTGCCGTATGCGCAGCGCGGCAAGGTCTTGACTGGACAGAACAAAGTGCGGAGTGTTGGTTGGGGACGGCGATGGATTGTGCAACTCGTGCAGTCGCTCGACCACATGATATCTGAGTTCCCTAGCGAAGTTCTTAAAACCACGGTCAATGACGGAGCGGTCACACGGCACAGTACATAGGCTTACATCGACAGCAGGATCGTCCTTGTTCTCCAGAACAAATCCCGTGATGTCGACATGGTGGCGCTGGTCGTCCGAGATCCTGTGGTGGTCACGCGGGGACACCGGACCGAGAGGCTCGAAGTCGTCGGGCCCAAGCTGAAGTGGCCCAGCCGTGCGCCTCGTGAACAATCGTCTTGCTGAGTGCTTGCGCGCGCCGGGCTCCTTCGCTCCGGGCGCGCGCTGATGGATATCGTTGACGAACCGCTCGCGGCGTTGATGCTTGGCAATCTGGGATACAAACGTCGCGTTCTTGTTGGTTCGCACGTAGAAGTGCTTGCAGCGCCGATGCTCGAGCTCTCCCTGCGAAAAGAGGTCAGTGATGACGGATCAGGCATAGCACGCTGTAGTAGCCTCGAGGCCAGATGCTCACTGTTTGCGTTGAGGTCCCTTCAATTGTACCTGTCTGCCGAATCGAGGAAGTATAATCGCCGAGCCGGTGAAATTTGTAGGTATTCAGGTTGAATTCCTTACGAACGCGCTCGCCATCGTGGTCCTCGCTCTTGCTGTGCTGGGGTAGAGAAGTACCGTTGTTGTTCTTGGTGTCCTTTCTTTTCTTGAGACGTCTTCGTGCCCGCGCAGCGACCTCTTTGTCCAGCTCTCGGGTATTGTAGCTGGGGCATACCTTTGACTTGAACGCGCGCATCGCTTGGCCGAGCGCGCGTGTGAGATTCTCGAGGTGTGAGAGAGTGGTGTCGGAATGCAGCCGAAGCTTTGCCAGGGCGTGCCAGGTAGCAAGCCTGAATAGCATCTGATGCACAACGTGGTCATGGGCAGTTGGGAGTAGCCCCTCGAATACCGGTATTGCACACTGTACGGAGTATTATTTTCACATGTACAGTGCAACAGTAGGAGGAACACGCACCTGTACCATGTCTTCGAAGTCACGCGCCGCCATCTTCTTCAGACCCGCGACGTTCGTACCGAAGCGTCGGATTGTATCCCGCCCAAATGTAGGAACACTGGCGAATCTATTTGATAGTCAGCCTGACACAATGCTGACACGATGTCAATGGCGTGAGGCAGCCATACCTGGAGTTCAGCTCATTAACTGTTGAGGTGCCGATGCAGGTGAGAATTCTGATGAGATGCATGACGGTTGACTTCCATACACCGAGCTCGAACTCATGCATAAGGTCAGGCACGAGGGTGCGATATATGTCAAATCCGAACTCAGCGAGGCGCCGGGAGAACGCGCTCTATATTTCGTGCACGAAGTCAGAAACAACAAAGAAAAGCTAGGAGCTTGCAAATGGCGTACCTGGTTCGGGGACGTCGATGTGGCCCCGAGGATGCCTTCAATGTGCTTGCCCTCGGGCGCAAAGCCGCGGCCGAAGATCCATCCTCGCACCCGTGACAGCGTTCGGCGCAGCCAGGGCGTGTCCTCGCGTACCTTCTTGCGCCGCAATGCCATATCGCTTTTTGTGCCCATGAAATGGATCCGCGACTTCTCTACCAGGCAGTCTGGACAGGGACAGCGACCAAGAAACTTGATGCACGCGATGAGACACCTAGGAAGAATCCGTGAGACATATTCTCATGGACATCGTCCGATCAGTCGACTTACTTCTCGGGGTAATCTGCAGAGTAAGTCAATATGCGAGGGAATATTCGGCGCTTGATACCATCTCCACACTCGACGACGAAGCCGTGTACATAGGCGGTTACAAAGTCGTCGTCGAGGAGAAGGAGCCATATTTGTTGGATGAGCTCTTTCTTGCAGAAGCGAAGGATCGCTGCAGTCGGGGGGCAACCATATTGCTGCTCATAGGCTTGCTGGATGATGTCTGGAAGCTGCGGGAGAGCGCTGCACAGTGAGCGCGAGATCTGGATAACACAGCGTCCGCTTACCGAGGGGATGTATGCCAAATGATGGGCAGCAAAGGCTGTGGGCATCACACGGATGTATTTTGATAAGCTAGCGATCCAGTAGTAGACCGGCCAAAGCGAGGCGACGCCGAAGTTTGTAAGGTGTGTGGAGTCGGAGTAGAGGGCAATGGGGGCAACGGCATACTCCATCTCCGGGTCATCTCCGGGCTCGCGATCGCTTCTTGCCTTCTCTTGAATCTCATCATTGAGCTTGTTGAGCGCGTCCGAATTGTATGCCTCCGAATACAAGCGCTCTACCGGCGGTGGGTGCGCTTCACTAGCAGAGGCGGCTCCTGGGTTCCGAGTGTCTGTTCGCTGGGGCGCTGTTGATAATATCAGTGAAGAAGTCTACAAGAGACAAAGGGAGCTGACCGCAGGAGAAGAGCTTGAATGGTATAAAGTGATATTGCCTCGCCGCAACATCCTCGTAAGCGGCTTTGATCGAAGCGAGAAACGGGCGGTAGTAGACGTTGTTGACCTCGAGTGTCGGGGCTGAGGCCTCCGAGTCATGCTGTACTTTTGCCTTGGGGAGCGGTATCTTGACGGTTCCTCTTCTCCATCCGTCTGCGGCTGGGAAAGACTCTGATCCGTCGGTATGCTCGTCCATCCGCTTGAGCTCTTGCGTTGCACTAAAGCCCTGCAGATCTCGAGGATTGAAGTCCTCGGCGAGGATCACATCATTGACAAGACGGTCGAGTTCAGCAGCCGACTTGGTAACCGAGCCAGAGTAGAACCATCGCATGAGGCAGAAGACGGATGCGTTCAGGAATGGTGCGAAGTAGTCGGAAAGGGAGGATGTTGTAGTGACCCCAAAAGGTCTGAGAGGGTCTCTGGGTTCATGACCGCGTAGTTCATGGTCTTGCGAATCAATGTCGTTGAACGCGTCGATGTTCAAGCCTTCCTCGGGGTCGTGCTGTGGCATCTGCGTGTAGCGACGGAAAACACCGAAGGTGTTCGGCTTGCTCTCCATGGAGGACATCTCTACGCCAAGACTTGGCTCTCTGGGTTCTTCCTCGACATCCGGGGCATCTTCTACCATCGGAGGAAGCGGGCGCTGTACGGGCGGAGCCTGAGGACGCGGGATATGCTCTGGGAGTCCTGCGAGCGAGGTGGGGACCATGTCTTGTACGCGAATCCACGCTGGTGCGCGTCGCTGCCTTCCTGCGCGACTGAGCACCGGGATCTCCACAGGACGTGCAGCTTCTCTTAGAGCCTGAACATGAAGAGTCAGCCAACCGTCCTCCACAGCTGACACGGGTGTGAGCGCACCTCTTCTTTAGCCCTTTCCTCCATGAGCTCCTGCAGTCGCGCAGCCTCCGCACGTTTTTTCTCTTCCCGCCGACGTTGTTCCTCCTCGATGGCCTCCTGGGCATCTGCTGCATGTTTCTTGAGACCATTCGGTCCGGTCAGCGCGAGGTACGGCTTGCAGACTTCCTGGTGACGATTGATCCTGGTCCAGTTCTTGCTGCAGCCAATGCAGAGTTGAGACATGCACAGAATGAGCCAGGTGAGGACAAGGACATAGATAGGCCGCATGACCTGCGCAGAGAGTCAGAGCCAGAGGGGTGTCAGGAGCGAAAACGACGAAGTCCACGCGAGCACGTGATGTGTCGCGTACGCGTCGCGTTCACCTAGAATGGCAGCTGTCGCACCTAAATTGGTATGCAGATCTTCCAACTCCGCGCCGGCTTCTGTCTCGCCCCACTCGTCCTCTTCAAAAAGCCGGGCGAGCAGTCGGAAATCTTCAACCTCTTCCCCTCTCCTTTCCATCTCGCGTTTGCTCGACGGCATATACTACTCGAAACACGCCGCAAATGGGGCGGTCAACCTCTCGTCGTCCTCAGTAAGTCTGTTCAATATTGGACCATCCAAAAGACTGAGTATATGCGCCTCCGAAGACGGGTCCCCTCACCTACCGGATCAAACTCGCGTGGAGAGGTACCTTCCCAGCGTCGCCGCAATGAACGGGGCCGGTCCGACAGCCCGCGGGGTCGCGATGACAGGCGCTCGCGAAGGCGTGGATCGTATTCTCCGTCTCGCAGCCGTGACCGCAGAAGGCGCTGCTGCGACAGCTCGCCCGGCAAGGGAAGGTCTTCCAGCCGCAGCGGTACCCACAGAAGGACCTATGGTGGAAGCTCACCGGCTGCCGCAATTAACAACGACTCCGGATGGACTGCTGAGGAGCTCGCAGAACTCCAGGATGACCCCGAAGCGGATATGCCCGCTGACTCTCCGCAGGCTCCTGGGACAGGGATTGCACACGAGGCAATACGCAGCCAGTTTGAGACCCTCGTGTCAGCCCTCATTAAGTCCAAGGAAGGTGGACGATGGAAGGTGGAGTAAGTGGCTTCGCATCTTGCCTGGTACTAGTATGCTAACTTGCCTCAGCTCGGCCGGCTCACAATTGGATCACCTCCACAATGTGGCACGTCTGGTGATGCACTTCCACGGCCCATACCTCACGACGAGTCAAGCCGTCGCTATGGGACTAACCATATGCGCTAGCTCTAGCCCAGAAGAGGCTTGCAGACGCAGCGCCGTCTTGGGACAGTGGTATATATAAGTGTCATCTTCAGGCCATGCCTCCTCACTGACTCTTCATACAGCTCGGCTCCCTTGCGCGAGCGATACATCAAGCTCGCAAAATGGCTTTTGGAACGGGTCCCCTTCCTACGAGACATGCTTCCGCTCCTCGAGGGAGACCAGCGCGCTCTCGGGTTATTTAGCACTTTTGTGAGTGCCGTTTGCTTGCAACGAACCATGCTAACGAAAAGTGCGATGTAAAGATCGACCATCATGCTCGCCAAGGACGCTCTGCCGACATCTCCACCCTCAAAGACCACATGAGCAAGTGGATTCCTGTTGTCAAAATCCAGGATCCCGAAAATGACGGCGAAACGCGCACGTACAGTCCTCTGACTGCGGAGGGTACATTGGACACAAAGCGAGCCAACTGGGGCTGGAACAGCGCCTGGTCGGCACGTCTCTTGGTATGGAGATCCGCGGTCAACGACTTTGACCGCGATCCGGAGAAGTGAAGCTAGTTTCCGTGCGTCTCTCAGGCAGTCGCTGACATTTTCCCTCCACAGGTTCCTCGAAGCTATCCACGCTGGGGACATCAACATGAACCATGCCGGCTTCGCAAACTTCCTGTACGACAACTCCAAGCCCATACGGGAGGATCCGAAGTACTTCCGTGACGGGCTCTTCGAGGGTACCTCGCTCATTACCGTGAGTTTTCTCGTGTTCGTCCGAGCACGAATTCATGCTGTTCATTAGGGTTATCGGTGCATCTGGACCAGTCCCGACTCATCCACGAAAGGACCAGGCGTTCGCGGTACAGGACGAGCCTCAATCTCACGTATGAACGGGATCAATCAAGCCACCCCTGAGAACATCGCATACGTCGCTTGTCTGGTAGGCCTGTCGTACACAGTGTTGTCATGGCACTAACCGTCATCACAGATGCGACATGTGCTCTCCTCGGAGAGCAGTTGGATCCACCAGGACCCTGAAGTATTCGACGGCGCACGATTCTTTGACAATATCGTGATGCTCTTCAAGTTCAAGAAGTTCGCAGAACCTGTTCTGCATCTGTTCAACAAGTAGAACCCATGACCCACCGTGCATCGACATCATTCATCTCGCTGACTGCGCTTCCCCTTCCCAGGCATGTCTACGGCATTAAGCCGGTGCTGGACTCCGCCGAGGCGGGCCGCAATGCTGAGAACCAGTTCGAACTCTTCAGGCAACAATTGCAATCCGAACACGACTCTGATTGGCCCGCCTCCGACGCGCCGGAGACCCTCAGCTGAGCCGCTCCTCGGACGTTCTATCACCCCGCAGCTTGCTCAATGTTCCTTCGCTGTCTCGACCATCTCGTCAGATTCTGCTGTCGATTCTTGCTCGATGTATTGTATGCTCTATGTCTCCGATAATCATGCTCGCTTCATGACCCTTACCGGTGTTTCCGGGGTGGCTTGAGTGTGATTCTCCCCTGCTTGGTACCACATTTGGCCTGAACCTCTATGGAATCAAATATATTCCCGGTGCAGGCTCGGTAAACACATGATTGCATATATGACATTTCAAGGGTGTAGAAAGGCCCCAATTCCTCACAAAGCACATTTTTGCGTGCAGGGTTTGTGAGTGATCCCAGTGGTTTGCAATGGGTTTGCATAAGAGCCGTAACGATCGCTTATGGGCCTAAGACTTGCGAGCACTTCCAGGGATTGTAACCGCTCACGAGCGCTTGCAAACACATTCATGTTTTCAACCCTTTTGCTGATGGGGCGGTTCACGCCAACTGACAAGCATTCTCGCTGCTTGGGATCAAAGTTTTTCAAGAGAGCGCTCGACGTCCTGACTGACCTATGAGCTTGATATATCTCATGTACAACATCCACGGTAAGACAGACGGTAGCGGGAGATTGATGGATTTTGAGTCCTGAGTAGCTGCATGCCAGCATGCGCAAGTGAGCAAGCAGGGATGGCCCGAGTGAATCCGGACCGATCTCCGGAGCGCCCACTGGAGGGACTGAAACGCCTAACCATGCGCAATTCAAACCTGCCTTAGCCACAACCTCCACGATCGCACAACGTAGACCGCCACGATTCTGACCGTCTACGAGCGAGATTTAACACGGTAATAAGCTGATCCAATGCAATATTCGAAGTATTGCGGCTGATGCTCAGGCAGGTGCAGGCGCGGGTCACGGCAAAATCCACTAGGTATATCCGCCAGCTGAGACCCGGCAGAATCGCCTTTGTGCGAGTTGGCCTAGCAGATAAAAGCTTGCGGCAGCTTGACCTTGACCCCCATTTTAGACTCGGTCTCCCTGGACGCTGAGGCACGACAGCCACAGTCAGCGATCGTCCGGACGTCGTTCCGGCACTTTACAACTCTCGATCCGTTCGTTCAATAGTCATCAAGCGGTCTAGCATATACCAGCATCGGTGAGTGTGATCAAAGCTTAGGGAAACACATTGTGGGACAATAGTGACTCACGGGAAATTCCGTTGGCTTCATGCGAAACGTTGTGACCTGCTTGGCCCCCGGCGCTTGCACGCACATCTCCTTTGTCCATCTTAGCCACCACCACCACCACCACCAGACCAACCTCCTCTTGCGTCCAGAGCAAAGCGCGACAATATAAAATGTCGAACTCAACAGGCTCGTACTGCGGCTCGATCCGCTACTCGAGCGACTCAGGTATGCCGATCCCAGCTAGTCCTCGCAGGAACAAGGGCGTATGCCCTCCGGCTAATACTCGCGACGAAGTCAGAGAAAACAGCAAAGCGGTCAAGGACGGCTGGGAGAGCGAGGTCGAAGGCCGCATCCTTCAGTACCCAGACACCACCGACGAGTTTATCGAGGATCTCCTGCCGACCTCGACGCCGTTCACGCTCACCAACGACATAGGCGATGCCTTCAAGTCCTACGACCCTAAGAAAGGGAAGGAGGTCGACGGCTACAAGGGCCTGGTGCGTTGACTAGGTTCTCAGGACGTGCCGCGCGACACTGACCCTTCCGAAGTTGTGCGGCCTACGTACGCTGGTCAAGGGCTTCGAGAAAGACAAGAAGCTCTCCTTCGTCGACACTCACGCGATCCGCATGTACTTCCCCTTCGACTCATTCAAGGACCAACACCACTACACCTACCCCGACATCTCCGTATCGTT